>APFE030608699.1:37064-86328 GCA_000404065.3 Pinus taeda | reverse complement strand
ATCGAAGACAATGTATATTTTGACACACTTCTATGCTATGATATATCACTATTACTGGTTATCTTGTATAACATGTTTATGGAATGTTTTTAAATTTACTGTCTTGATTATTGCAAATGTCTATTTAACATTTGAGAAGCAACTGCATCTACTAATCTGTTTAAATATCTTGGAATATGTTGATATTCAATGTAGTCAATTCACGTTCCAAGAGACGAACTCTCAAAAATAATCTTAATAAAACTGGATTTCTAATGGCATAAACCCTGTTAAGCTATAATACAACGAGTTCCGAATATAACCTTACAATCAAACTCTGAATCCCAAATGAGATGGATTTAGATAATAACTCAATCACTGCACTATACTCTGTAATGTTATTTGTTGTTTGACCAAGGCTTACCCCATGCATAAATACTAACTCGTCAGAGGGTGAATAGATAACCCAAGCTGCGGAAGAAATATTCTGTGTACTACGACAGGCACCATCAGCAAAACCAATGTATGTTTGAGAAGATGCCAACATTTGCAATATCAAGAGTAAACCCAAGATAAGCAGGAATAACGACAAAACACTCTCTAAACTAGGCACACTTTCTAATCTAAAACACACCAACTAGAAAGAAATCTATTCTAACCAGAATCTCCACACCAAACTTTAAGCATATTATCTTTTCAGATAAAGCCCATTTCTGGGTTTACCTAAAGAGACACCGTCAAAATCTACTAATTCATAGGCCCCTTTGGCCAACTTTCGCTTAACAACAAAAGGACCATGCCACATGGGTACAAGTTTTCCAACCCCTAGCTTATCGTTAGCTTGATCATATAATAAAACTAGGTCCCCTTCCGAAAAATTACGAGGTGTAACATTTCGATCATACTGAGCTTTTATCCTTTTTGCTTGAGCCTTGATTTCTAAAGCAACATCACGTCGATTCTCATCTAATTGAGCTAAGTACAACAAACGTTTTTCCTCTTCGTAAGTGGCTGGAAGTAATTCTATGGCTATTTGCAATGACGAAATTTCGCATTCAATGGGTAACATGGCTTCCAACCCATAAACAAGCTGAAAAGGAATGAAACCTGTTGATGTTTTGACTGAGGTTAAGTACGCCCTGAGATTCGGTACGCCCAAAGCGCTGAAAATAACATCTTATGCCAATTCAACCGATGAATACCAATGATTCGTCGGATCATGGTGACTAGAACTTTGTTGATTGCCTCAACCAGACCATTAGCATGTGGGTAATATGAAGTAGAGCTATCATGACGCAGGCCAAGTTGATCTGCAAGCTCTGTCATCATGAGGTTTCGGAAATGGCTCCCATGATCAGTGATAATCGCTTGACGAACACCGAACATAGAAATTATATGATTGAAAATGAAAATAGCAGCAGTTTTCCGTCTGCCGAAAATGTAGGCATCACCTCAGCCCACTTGGTAAAATAATCTACCACAAGGATAATATACGCATGCCCCCTGGCCGAGTGAGGCTTACATGTAATAAAATCGATACCCCATTTCGCGAAAGGACCAACGACAATTATAGGGTGGAGAGGAGCAAGTGGAGCATGCATCTTTCGATTAAAAATTTGGCAATTGTGGCATTTCTAGACTGCATTTATATAATCTTTAAATAACGATGGCCAGAAATAACCAACGCGCTTTCCATGTATTTTTGTCCATTCATAATCTACAAATAAAATCAAGAGGCTCATTCACATGCTTATTGCCCATTGCCATTTCTGCTCTCCATCGCCATCTTCCATTTTCATCATTCATTTCCTATTATTTTCATTCCGCAAATAAGCCTTGCTTCAATGCAAATTATTGAGTCCATAGTCCTTTTAGTCTAAGTTCTTTGTAAAAACACCTTGAGGCTTGCATGCCTTAATGGCAAGTCCTCATGTTGACAAACAATGGGAATACATTAGTGTCCCTTGTTCATCAAATCTTCTTGGTGACTCGACATCGACAAATTCATTCGTACCTAGCAAGACGTGTTTGGGCATCTTGACTCTCATTGTCATCAATGGTGAGAGTTCTCGTGTTGACTAGTGGCATCCATTAATGGCCACTAAGCCAACAATTTCCTGCTATGTTCGACATCAGATCATTTTTTTTCACATAGTAGGAATTGTGCCAATGAGTTTTGAAGACATGAAGACTATTATTTTCAGCATTTTGGAGTAGATTCAACAAGTTTTAGTACAAACAATAAAAATTCATCTTATCTCTTTATCCATGGCTCCTCTTGTTCAACCACTTGAAGAAGAATATGATCAGAATTTTGCAGCCACCACACATACAACTCATCTATTCCAAAGGGTAAGTGAAGGTACGTCATTTTCTAACTTTTGACCATAGAATTCCATAAAAATCTAGAATCATAATTGTTGGAAAAACATTTCTCTTCCTCATTTCATAAAATTGCCAATACCATCAGTTGGGGGGGGATACATTCATCTTCATATCTTTCCATGTCCATATCATATTTAGGAGCCCACATACTTCCAACATATATTAACTATTACATTGTTATTATGAGCATACAATGACTTTTCAAAAAAGTGCTTAAAGGATAAATTGGATACAAACAAAATCATGGTTGTCACACAAGAACCAACCATCATGCAATCCAATAAAGATACTTTGCAACAATAATGAAATATCATTATGCAAAGTTCAAATATCAAAATAGAAGGCAACAACAAAAAAAAATGGTTGTAACACAAGAACCAACCATGTTGCAATTCAAGTAAAACACTTTGCAGAAATATGAAGTTATCAAATGATATCATGCAAAGTTAAGCCAAAGCTCAAGGATCAAAAGAGTTAATGTAATATATATATTGCATGAGGACATGCAATAGCTTTAGTTGGGGGTATGTTGAGTCTTGAAAATGTCATTCATTTCCATTACACTTTCACTATTATGTCCATTATATCACCTCAATTTCACTACTATGTCACCACATTCATCCCAATTTCATTATCATTGGGCCACATTTATGTTTTTCCAAACTTTATTAATTCTAATACTTTTAAGTGAATTTGTGGTTAAAAATTAGAAAATAATGTGCATATTCTTATACCTAACAGGTGGGTTAAGATTGTTGACATGTGTAGGTCCAAAGGAGGCTTCTAGAAGACCCTTATGTGGCACTCTAAGGCCAAATTCGAATTTGAGTGGAAAGAATCATGGGATCATGAGGATATATGTCACATCTCCTAATTGTATTGTAACTCTAAAAAGACATGTGCCTTTTCAGTTCCTATTTTGATTAGGACTCTAGAGGTAGAGGGAGAGATTCATGGACTCTCATTAATGAGATGGCTTCTCATCTTTTTGTATAAATAGGAGATCTCTCTATTTCATTTGTTAGCTTCTAGTCTCAGTTGGTTAGCTTGGCTTGGCTTTTAGTTCTTTAGCTTGGAGTTTGTAGTTCTTCCTTGATGGCTTTTGAAAGCTTTGGAGAGCTTTGTTGTACTTTGTAATTTTGAAGAATTTGAATAAAGCTTTGATGTTCTCAACATGGAAGAAGATGTGAAGTAGATGTCATGGAGCACATTAAAATGTAAGGTAGAGTAGATTTCATTTTGTAATTTTGCTTTGGTTTCATTATGTCATTTGATTGCTTTCAAGTTTGATAGATTAGATTTTCCATTCATGCAATTTTAGTTCATGTAAGTGTGTTCAACCGGTTGATCATCGATTAGTTTTTCTTCACATGTTTTTGCATCAAATAGTGACATGAGATTTACCTCTCTGCTGACTTTGCTTTTCTTAGTTTTTTTAATTTAAGTTCTATTTTGATTTCAGTCTTCTTTACTTGCTTTGTTAAGTTAGTTTAGAAATCAACTCCCTCATGTCATTGATGGTTACCTCCGAAAGCCATAGCGATACTAACTAGCAAGGGATCGAAATATGAATGTTGTGATTTGATTTTTCTGCAATTAGATATTGGATTGCTCATTTCATTGACAGTTACCTCCGAAAGCCATAGTGAGACTAATGGTGAGGGATTGAGATATGAGTGTGTAATTTGATATTAGTTTTACTTTTCTGTAAATAGATATCAGATTGCTCAAGTTGTTTATGATTACCTCCGAAATCCATAGCGAGACTAATGGTGAGGGGTCAGAATATGAGTTGATGTAATTTGATTTTAAGTTTACTTTTCTGCAAATAGATATCAGATTTCTCAAGTTGTTTATGATTACCTCCAAAAGCCATAGTGAGACTAATGGCGAGGGGTCAGAATATGAGTTGATGCAATTTGATTTTAGCTTTACTTTACTTGCAATTTTTGGATTTCTTTGAGTGCAATAGCTTAACTTTTATTTATGTATTTAGACAAGCAGCAGAGACAGTGATTTCATGATCAATATTTTATATTTTGTTTGATTGAAGTAACTGCATACTTACACTTTTGTTTAAGTATTAATTCCATCAATAACATGTTTTGATATCTTTTGAAGTGCTAAGTTTTGGAAGTTACCATTAGGGACATAAACCTTGTCTTGAAATCTACATCCATACTTGACCTTTAAAAGTATTCTTAAGACCTTAGAATAGGATTTCCATTTGCATTAGACACTTTAGGAGATCAACAAAAACAAAACCCCAAAACAAAATAAAATCTATAAAACAACGAAGTAAGAAAAATGTTAACCAAGCACATATGGCGCACCACACTTCATCAGTTTATGATACCCAGATTGATAATTTATGTAGAGCAATTTAAGATGTTAAATTGACTAGACAGAGAGGATATTCTAGCTTGGCTCCATTGGTGAGAAGTCTAAGAGAGTTTAGCACCTATGGTGCACCTATAATCTATCTACTTTCAGGATCTATTGGTGTATAGTCCAAATTTAAATGCCTCATCGACGGGGTAGATCTAATAGGGGGATTGACAAGAGGGGACAACATGAAAAACCCTGTTTGGAGCACCCAATCCAATGTGAGGTCATTGGCACTAACCCAATCCATACACCTAGCATTGAGGAGCCAATCCCCTCTCTGGAAAACTTTGGTAGTAATCTTAGGCATATCACTCTGATTTGGGAGAAACTTAGTCCAGATCAACACACTGATAGGAACGAGATAATTGGTTTTATGAATGATCTCCAGAGAAATTAGTGGCATATGCAAGATTGTTTCGCCAACATGCAAAGGGAGTAATGGCACACAGAAGAGAAATTGGACCAATTTGAGGGAATATTGGCCTATATGGAGAATCATGTATATTGTGACTTCAAGCCTTCCTATTAGCAAGCTCTAGACCATAGCATCTTACTTTGGTTAATTCTTCTCCCTTAATGGTTTTTTAACTGCATTCCACTTTTGAAGGTCTTTTGGTGTTATGTTCCTTTCTGGTTCTCGTTAGCTAAGTATTTTTGGCAGTTTGTTATGTGTTTTGGTAACTACTTATTGGCCAATAAATCTGGCAAGGGTGAGGTGGTAGAATTTTGGAAATCTGAACACACTGATGTAATCTTTTTGCATAATGTAAACTTTTAGATTTATGAATATATATATATATATATATATATATTCTCAACCTTTAATTTGTGACTTCTATTAAGAATATTTTATGGAGGACGAATCTTTATCATCCACCTAATAATTATAGATAATTAAAATAAAATTTTAGAATTTTTATTTTAAAATAAACACACCTATAAGATAATCACACGATAACTAAATTTTTTAATGAATATTTTCTTTTAAAGCTAATAAAATTTATACCACAAATAAAAATTTATAACGTATTATTGAAGATAATAATCAAATAACTCAAACCAGTGAGATTTATACCCTAAATAAAGTTACATTATAATGTCTCATTAAAAATTTCAACCCAACTAAGGAGAGTAACCTACCTTCCAAGTTGTTACCCCTTTACATAAATAGCATAAGGATTTTTAGTGATTTTTATTTTTCCTTTAAGAACAACTAGAATATCCCGGAATTGAACATTCCAAAATCCTACGGACCGTTAAAGCTCGCCCTTCAAATTTCGGGTTATTTTACACTGCAATTAAAATAAATTTATAGATAGAATTTGATAGGTAGATCGTTACTTACAAGGCATAAGTCAAATACAACTAGCATTTGCATGGATGTGCAAAGAAATGCCGAATGTGTTAAATGGATAGGGAGGGACATACGCGTGTGAGGGACATTTGACAACAACACTATGGGCATGCCCAAGAAATATAAGGACCTAGGATTAACCCCCGCACCGATGGTCAACGGTGCACTTCCCTAGAGGACTCCGCACCCAGTGGTCTTAGGGCAGTTGCCCAGCTCACAGAGCCTTATGATTGGAAACATAGCGGACTTGATTAAATGACTCTCGAGGTGCTACTTAAACTGCACAAGATCGAATTTCTCATATGGATTCTCTTTGCTAACTCATACTCTGCAACAGAAGGACGCAATTGAATGTGATCGCCTAGAAGAATAAGATGTTGGGTGAAGGACCCCATGCATGGAAAAACATGGGCCTCAAGAATTGCCTATATATAAAATTCGCTTATAACACCTTATTTACTAATCAAGTATGCCCTGTACCCTCATTTATTTATGTAAGTAACATTGTCGGGAGAGGATGTGTTTTTACTTTTGGTGCAGTTGGCTATGGGGGGGCATAGAAAGCCAAACGTGGAGGCTAGATGCCCTGCAAAAATTGGTGTCACGAATCACTCGTGCGGTACATGCATGACGAGGTGTAGTTGGAATCTGAATTATGTGCCTTTATAGAAATATAGAAATCATACCTTACAGACACTTGTCTCAAATGCTTTATAATTAGATATTCCAATAATTTTATCTCAGCACAGAATGATTCATTTCATGCGATTATTGAAGGTCTATGCAAAGGTTGGTGTTCGTGGATAGCTCGGGAAGCTTATAAATAGACCACCTCTCAACATGTTGTCGTTGATAATTCTGTAGAACCTCCTTATCGATAATGTATCCCGTAACTTACACACATCCCTTTGTGGACGCCTTCCAGTCCTGCTTCAATTCCGATCTTCGTTGGCTAAAGGAAAGTAGCAAGTTGAATGTAAGCGCAGAGTGGCTCGGTCAAGCTCTAGAAATCTACCTGGGTGTCTATTCTCGGGCAGACGAGCTCTTTCCCCACATCCAGAAGGCCATTTCGCGCAAAAATCACAAGTGTGTAGATGAGCAACTAGACGCCACGGTGAAGCTCATGGACATTTGCAATGCACTGAGAGACACGATATGTGATATCAA
This sequence comes from Pinus taeda, assembly GCA_000404065.3. Classification (NCBI taxonomy): domain Eukaryota; kingdom Viridiplantae; phylum Streptophyta; class Pinopsida; order Pinales; family Pinaceae; genus Pinus; species Pinus taeda. The sequence continues at coordinate 79,055 of APFE030608699.1, read as the reverse complement.
GGAATACCACCCATCGCTGTAGATGATCATTGCTGGGTGGGGGGGGTTTTCAGATAAACCCATCTTCACCAGGTAGCTTTTGAGGGCCCGAACAATGCTAGGTAATTGTAAGGAATTCATTGTTAAGAAAGAGGCGCAAAGTTCACAGGCTTCTTGTAGTAAGCGCTCGAGACTAGACATGTGCAGCTCGATGTTGAGGAAAATCGGCGAGAAGCTTTCGATGGCTTCAGCGAGTGAAACTTAAAGCAAGTCCCAGTTTTTGGAAGTATTATATGCATCAACAACGACAATGGTATTCTTTTGCGGTGTGCTGGTGGCTTCTCTATGCATCGCGGGGGAAAATATCAAGCACATCGTCAGGGATAACATGGACTCCGCCACTAGGCCAGGAAATTGACGTCCTACAAGACGTATTTTAAGTTTCAGCACGCATTTTACGATTGGTGAAAATTTTTGCACGTCAAATCTGATGTCTAAAATATATTGGGGTCCCGTCATTCTGACGTTTAATTAAAAATCCAAACCGTAAAAATCTATTGTACTGAAATTTACTAATCCCCAAAATTATTTATTATAACTAAGGTTGAGTTTACAAATACCGGAATTTACTAATCCCCAAATTATTTATTTATTTATTATTTATGACATAATTTAATGACCTATTTACTAGCATTGGATTTCACTCTCTTGCGAAACAACTTTAGAATTTACCAGGGTCCAAATACCACTTTCGCCTTTAGAATTTACCAGGGTCCACTTAGTCCACTTACCACTTTCGCCTTTATAATTTACCATGGTCCAGTTACCACTTTAGCCTTTCACATCTAACCATATGTGGTTTGATGAATTATGTGTTCTATGGTCTTACATTTTCCTTTGTGATTTCTCTTTCTTTCTAATTGGGAAAAGCAATAACATCCCTACAATCTTTTAATTTACCCTACTTCATTGTTGAATTTGTTTTTACCCTATTGCAGTGTTGAGTGTTGAATTTGTTAGCCTGTGAATATGGCATGCTTAAAATCTGCTAGACTAGTGGTATCAGCCTATGAGGTATGTACTTTTTATTTACTTATGCCATTAGTTTATTGTAAAACTTGAAAAATACTTACAAGTTATGTAAAATTTGATATGGTATACAGCCCTGGGGAAATTTTGAAGTAAATTAAGGTGTGGTTGCTTTTGATTTTGTTTTTATCCTACTGCAGTGTTGTATTTGTTAGCTTCTAAATATGTCATGCTTTCTGGTTCAAAACCGCTAGACTGGTGGTAGCAGCCTATGAGGTATGTACTCTTTATTTACTTATGTCATTAGTTTATTGTAAAACCTGAAAAATACTTAAAAGCTATGTAAAATTTGATATGGTATACAACCCCTCACGAAATTTTGAAGTAAATTAAGACATGGTTTCTTTTGAATTTGCTTTTACTCTACTGTTGTGTTGAATTTGTTAGCCTCTGAATATGGCATGCTTTCTCTTTCAAAACTGCTAGACTGGTGGCATCAACGTATGAGGTATGTACTCTTTATTTATTGTAAAACCTGAAAAATACTTACAAGTTATGTCAAATTTGATATGGTATACAGTCGGTGAGGAAATTTTGAAGTAAATTAAGGCGTGGTTGCTTTATTTACTTATGTTGTTAGTTATTGTAAAACCTGAAAAATACTTACAAGTTATATGTACATTTTGATATGGTATACAGGCCTTCACTAAATTTTGAAGTAAATTAAGGCGTGATTTCTTCCAACCAGCTTAGGGAGCGCCTAAAGAAAATTTTAAGTAAATTAAGGCGTGATTTCTTCCAACCAGCTTGGGGAGTAGCTCAAACTCAGGTTGGTAGCGATAAACCCTCAAATTCAAGAAAAAAATGTGTATTTTACTTTTTGTATTCTAATCTATTATGTGTTTTATAGTTTTATGTTATTTGGTATTTTGAATTTTCAAAATCTCACTGGATAAGAGGTTTAATGTTATTTAGTTTTGTGGAATGGGAATCCTCAAATTCAAGAAAAAAATGTGTATTTTACTTTTTGTATTCTAATCTATTATGTGTTTTATAGTTTTATGTTATTTGGTATTTTGAATTTTCAAAATTTCACTGGATAAGAGGTTTAATGTTATTTAGTTTTGTGGAATGGGAAGTTGAAGATTTTGAATTTACAGGGGCATGACTTCAAAATTGAAATTTGAAACCATTCATTATCTTTCATCATCTTATAATGTGATATGAAATTTCTATCTGAAAGCTTATCCTTTCTATATTTACAGGGACATGACTTCAAAATTGAAACCATTCATTATTATTCATCATCTTATAACGTTATCTTAAATTCTTATATGAAAGCTTATCATTTCTGTGATTTTAAGATTCAAACATTCTACAAGAATATTATTTTTTTTATTAACTCATACAATTATATTAGTAAAATTTAGAACCGTGATTTTATAAGGGAGATGAAAAATTTTTATCCTAAAGCTTATCATTTCTGTGACTTTAAGATTTGAAAACGTTCACCATGAATATTAATTTTATTTATTAACTCATAAAATTGTATTAATAAAATTTAGAACTGCGAGAGTGTCATTTCAAATTTTCATGTGCGGTTTTAAATAGTTTGAAATGAATGTAAATTTATTTTATAATTAGATGTGATGGTATAACTTTACGTAATCATGGATTTGCATGTGAAGGCCATTGAGGTTGTTGAATTGAGTTATATATAATAGTTAAATTTCATTTAGCAATTTGTTTTGTTTTAAATGCAATTGTTAATACCTTGTTTTTTAACATTTAATATTTTTTTAACAAATATTTTTTTGGGTAATGGGTTTAACAATGTTTATGTTTTTTTAGGTAATAAATAAATATCCATTATTAGAAAGTATTAACTTGGCCAATTTGTATGATTTAATAAACTTTAATTTTCATATGTATTTTTTTATATAGGTGATTACAAATCTATAAATGTCTCAAAAGAGAAAACTACAAGCTACAATAGGGGAAATGTATCGATGGACAAAAGGGAAAACTTCCAAGATTCAAAACAATTTAGAAACATGTGAAGAAACCCATAATGCTAATGTGGAACAACAATTACATGAAATTTTTGGAAGTTCTTCTGATCGTGATCTAGATGAAGAAACAAATGAAGTTGAAGAAGAAGTTGCTAATAATTCAAAAATGAAAGAGCAAACAAAATGACACTTTTGTATGGAATGGTTAGATAAATTTCTTTGGTTGAATTATGTGAGGTTTGATGATAAAATAGCTATGAAGTGTAGTTATTGTGAAAAGTATAAGATGAATGGACCATGGGGTTTAGGTAATGGTTGCACAACATTACAACATGATGCTCTTGTTACTCATGCAAAATCATTGGTGCATAAAGATGCGCAGGCAAGATGGATAAATTCTTTGGAGGGAAAGATGAAACCAATTCCAGATCATATTAGATAGCTTGAAGATGTCAATAAGGAAAGAGTGATTTCTACAATGAAAGTAGCATATTTCATCTGTCAAGAAGATTTATCTCTTTCAAAGTATGAGAAACTTTGCAAATTTCTAATGGATGCAAAAACTCCATATATGCCAAAGTTTCAAGAGTACTCTTCATACACAAATTGTAAGTCTGCAAATGATTTTATATATTGCATATCAAAACATCTTGAACATATTCAGATAAAAAATATGATGGAAAACCTTTCTTCTCATTAATGGTTAATGAAAGCACTGATCGAACCTTAGAGAAACACCTTGTTGTTTATGCAACATATTTAGACTCAAAGGGTCTTGGTCCACCTATCTCACAATTTATGAAGCTCAATGATGTAGTGGATGGAAAAGGGAAAACAATATATGATAGTGTCAATCAATTAATAAATGTTAGAGGACTTCAATATAAAGATTTGATATTTGTTTCTACAGATGGAACTTCAACAATGATTGGATATGAAAATGGTCTTGTTTCATTTTTGAAAAAGAACAATCCAAACCTTATTACAATTCATTGTGTGGCTCATAGTGAGTCTTTAGCAGCAACAAATGCTTCTAATAAAATACCTGAGTTATTATATGTTGAAAAACTTGCAAACAAAGTGTATTCATGGGTTCAAGACTCCCCAAAAATAAATAATGAACTTAATGATTTGCTTAGAGTCATGCAAATTGATGTTCTTGATGTTCTACAAATACATTCAGTGAGATGGTTATCAAGACGGGAAGTTATTATAAGGCTTGTGAAGCTTATTCCAACAATTTTAACTTTGTGGAAAAATGAAATAAAAAACTTCATCATGGTATGATAAAGCACACATATATTCTATCCAATATTGTTTACATATGCTTGCTGATGTTCTAGGGGAATTGAACAAGTTGAATATGATTTTTCAAGAAGAAAATGCAGACATTACGACTGTTGGGTTGGCTCTTGAAGTAACTATAAGTACATTACCTAGATGGTTTTTGAGAAAAGAGACATTTGTAGAAGACACAATTTATCTTTCAAAATTTTTAAGTGATTCTGAAAATGGATACATTGATATTAAAGATGAAGGAACATTGGTAGATAGACATGAATTACGATACATCTCTATCTCAGCCATGGATATTGAATGCAATGAAACAAGGAAACAATCTATGAAACCTTGTATGAAGGTACACAAGGGAGTTGTCAACAACTCTCAAAAGGTTATATAGAGACTCTCATAGACTCTTTAAATGAAAGATTTCCAGACCTTCATCTTTTTAATGCAGCAAAATTGTTCAAGCCTTGCTATTATCTAGAAGAGCATCGTAATCATGAGAAAATTCAGAACGTTGGCTTTTAAAGTTTTTTTAACATTTGCAACATACCATATCAAGTGATGTTGGATTTGTAGCTTTATTTGATGTTAAAGCTTGTAAAAGAGAGTTGCACCCTTTTGTTGATTCATTAAATCTGGCTTGTGAGGGTTTTTCTATGAAAGAAGCATGGAAAGTCTTTCCTAACACAAAATAATGACACAAAACTTATCCTAATATGATGAAATTATGGCAAGCCATCCTCACTATTCCTAAAGTACAATAGATTGTGAAAGGGGATTTTCTAAGCAAAACATCATCAAGGACATCAGAAAATCAAGGCTAGGGTTGGATACACTGGATGTTTTAATGAGAATATCTTTGAATGCACCTAAATCATCTAATGTTGATTGGCATGCAGTATATGAAGTATGGAATGATACAAAGTCAAGAAGGATTCTTGAGCTTTGAAATTTCTTCTAGGTTATGTTAAGATATCCCTACTGAAAAGTTTTTTGTAGTTTCTCTAGAAAGATTGACTTTAAATGAAGTATAATTAAGATCTATTATTAAATTATTTTTTGTATTTTCTCTAACAAGTTTGAATTTCAATGAAATACACTATAGTTTGAAAAAATTCCACTAAATGTTTTATTTATACTACATTTGCATGATTTTCATTGTTTAAATAGTCTCACTATAAATTTGGACTATAAATATGATAGACTACAACTCCACTATTTTTACCCACGTACAATGATGCATGGTGTCGTTAAATTTGGTTATTTTGTTTGTTGACTTCTATAATGCTAGATTTGTTTGAGTATGGTAGTGAGGTGCACAAAAATTGTATTTTTATTTATATTTAATTAAGTTAAAAAAATGAAAACCAAATATTTGTTTTCTATTTTTAGTGAGACATCTTAATTTTTTGGATCTGTAAATTATAAGAAAACTAGTTTGAAAACTAACTAGTGTGAGTTGTATTTTTATTTTTATTTACTTAAGTTAAAAAGATGAAAAACAAATATTTCTTTTTAATTTTAGTGAAACTGATCCTATTTTTTTGGATCTGGAAATTGTAATAAAACTAGAATTCGAGTCTGTTAGTGAGGGGAGATTGAAAATTTTCATATATAATATACGTATAGACCAAAATATGTTAAAAATAATGTTTCTGGGTTGACAAATGTTTGAACATTTTGTTCTCTGTACATTGTTTAAGATGTGTTATTAATGGAAAAACTACATAAAATATTATAAAAGAATGAAAAATGTGTGTGATTATATAAAATATTACAGAAGAATGAAAAATGTGCGTGATTTGAATGAATTTTCTAAGCCTTTTTAGAAGAATGAAAAAGGTCTGTGATTAGAATTTTTTTGAGCCTTTTTAGAAAAATGAAAAAGGTTAGTGATTATAATTTTCCCTTCCTTATTTTGGAGTTTATCAGGAAAATCGCTTCAATCTTTTCTGTACACAGATGAGAAGAATTTGTGAATTGAGTCGTTGATGAATTGAAATCTAGTCTTGATCTGTATAAAAAATTCCTAAATTATTATTCTAGCATCATTTGGGATAATCCAATTGTCAACCCAAACATAAATTTACGACAACGATTTGTAATTGTTCAATCCTCTTGCTTTAATGGTGAAAAATTATAGTTGAATGGTTAACTAAAAGTCCACACTGTCCATATTTGCCTTCAAGTTTTCTTGAAGATTGTCTAGATTGGAGATCACTTGTTGATATAATTGTCCAAATTGGGGATCACGTGTTGATATTTCAGCGATTTGTTTTTGTTAGAAATGGATATATCTATGTGAAGTCTGAAAATTTGCAATTATAAGCAAAACTTTGGTAATTTGGTTTAAAGAATGTTGTGTTAAGCATGAATAAATGCTAGTAGCTGTTACTTTTAGTAAATTACCATAATTTCACTATATTTTCAACATCATATAGTGTAAGATGATTAGTATTATACTCACATTGGAGGCTTGGATGACCATGGTCACACTTCGGATCTTGTACACTGCTCACTAGTATCTATGTGAAAACTATATGATTCTATTTTGAAACTTTATGAATAAACATAAAATTATTTATTGATTATTACATAGAAGAGTTCAATGCCGGAAGATCCAATGCTACTATTTTAATTTATTAGTATGAAAGGTGGTTTATTGGCGTAAAACGTAAAATGAAAGGCATGTAAAATGTAAAAACATCATGAAATTTTCATTTGACGGGCATAAAAAATTTGAAATTCCAAGCCTGTCTGCCACAATCACGGTCAAGGCCTATCAAGACAATGTGGCTGGCATCAAACTCCCCAAATTCGAGTATTTTCGGAGGTGGGCAGTGGCGAGGAAGGATCACAAGAAGGAGCAACGTTCTCACTGACCTCGCAAAGAGAAAATGAATCTAGAAATATGAGGTGGAAGCAGCGAAAGATTACAGAAAGGAGCAACGTTCTCACCGACCTCGCAAGGAGAAAGCAAGGAGAAAATGAATCCAGGAATATGAGGTGGAGGCCGACGAATCTATGAACAATGTGGTGAGGCAAAGCCTCGCCACTAAAAAACCTTCAGCTTAATTAATGGTTTCCCATAACTGTCAATTTTTCACTTTTTGGGCTAATGAGAAAACCATCCAGACGATTTCCTTTTCAAATTGGAACCCAATTTCCATCGAACTCGTGGTTTACTGGTTACTTATTGCATTTCGTAGTCGCTTTCTTTGCATATCAATGCAAATATTGACCGCGGAATTGTAATCCCCTTCAAATTTATCAGGGGAGTTGACAGCATTACGTAATTATGAAATACTTGGCCTGCATTTCTGTGCTGAATTGAATTTCGTAGGGAGTGGATTCCTAGAAATATTTTTGCTAGAAAGGAATACGAAGTTGTTATTCTCTTGGTCTTTTAAGTGACTCATGATTAACGTCATTAAAATCATTCATTTCTTTATTAACAACTAAATAGTAATCTCCTTTACATTCTCGTCATTTGTTAAACTATCCGTATCCCTATCCCTACTTTTCTAAACTATCCCTATCTCTATCCCTAATTCTCTAAACTATCCCTATCCCTACTTTTCTAAACTATCCCTATCTCTATCCCTAATTTTCTAAACTATCCCTATCTCTAACCCTTCATGGTCGTTGACAACTGTCATTGACAACTAAATAGTAATCTCTTCCCCATTCTGTCATTATAGTGAGTGTTTTATTTCAAAGTGAAACCCAATTTTCATCAAACACTATGACAACTAAATAGAAATCTCTTCCCCATTCCCGTCATTATAGTGAGTGTTTTATTTCAAAGCCAAACCCAATTTTCATCTAACACGTGGTGCACTTGACTGCACTGAATTTCATTTGGTAGTGACTAGGTTGACTCGTTTGCCTGTTGTATGTATGAAGTCAATAACCCCATAGGGATCTCAGCTTCAAAATTCTCACGGGATTGGATAAGAAAATAATTTTCATATTTATAATTATAACGATAATGATGATAATGATTTTTTAAGCAAGAAAATTGAGTTTGTCTTCATTGAGAAAAATAAAACAAATTATTCTGAGGGAGTGAAAGTTCGCCTCCGAGTTTAATAATCAAAATTTTCCATAAATATATTTTTAAAATAATAAAAGGTTTTGCTATAACTAAAAAGACATTATAATAAATGTTTGAAATATTTGAACCAAGGGATGAATATAGGAAAAGCTACCTCCAAGTTATTCTAAGTTGTTATTCTTTAACATTAATGACCATAAAAATCTTATTAAAATTTTTAGTATAAAATTTACATCAATTTACTAGTTTTTAGGCTTAATCCCTTACTCCTATCTGATGCATTCATTTTTTTGAAAATTTCAAAATATAAATTAAAGGATAATTTTTTATTTTCTTAAATGTTTTTGTTTGATATGATATTGTATGCTTTCACTATTAGTTTAGGTGATGATCTGACCTTAAGTCTATATTTTGGATACTTTTTTAATTTGTTGTTTGGGTTTAGGGCATTGACAATATGTTAACATTGTACAATAAATCGATCATTTGGGGCATTGTTAGTACATCATAACTACAACGTAGACATCATGCCAAGATTGTTCTCCTCTCTCATTTAATCAGTGAGAGCTAATTGTCTCTTCGAATTTTATTAGTTTCCATGACATTATCTTTTTGCACCATTTCACCTCATATGATCATCATTGCATTACTATCGTTTTAACTTTCTACATGGCCTTAGGTTTATAAAGAAGAAAATTTGTTTCAATAGATAGACTTCATACAAAGTAGATATTTAAAGAAGGTAGTGATTGCAAATTTTGTTCCTATAGATAGACTTCAAACAAACTAAAGCTTTAAACAAGGTAACAATTATAATAGAAAAGGTGATATCTAGGTATGAATACTTGTAAATGCATGGATCATTGCTAAAGACAGGAGCAAAAGGAATGATCTTATCATTGCTAAAGAAAGGAGAACTTGGATGATCTTTGGCTTATGATTTTATCACTGATGCTACTTGCTAGTAGGGAAATGTGATTCTCATAGTAGGCGTGCAATTGAAGAAAAGGATTTTGAAAAACCTTTGCTCCTAAATATGACCTATTGTATATGGCCATGAACTCCATTGACTCTAACTAGATAGACATAGGTACACAACCTTAAAACTACTTTTGCAATTGTAGAATTATAAAGAAGGGGTAGACATGTTGCAAAATGGTCAATTCTCAATGTTTTGTGCTCATAAACACAATTAGTTATTCTTTGCATCATTTCCACCTCCAATGAAAATTCTCACAACAATTTGTGAGTAAGAAATTCATGAAGACCAATTTCATAAAAGGAAAAAAAAATTGATGTTAATATTTTTTCTAAGATGGCTATATGTCTAAGTCCCAAATATAGAGGATTTTTTTGGTGGCTCTTCTTTGATAGGAAACTATAGCAATGCAAAGGCCCACAGTTGGAGGATTTTCTTAGCGGTGCTTCTTTGGGAGGAAACTATAATAGTGTGAGAACATATTCAACTTATCATATTCAATACTATGGAAACATGAATGCCTTCAATGACATAGCCTTACAAGATGTTGTGCTAGATTTCTTTAACAATTTCTACATGTTAATATGTTTATTCATTCATGAAGCCTATGGCACTTAGCAAGAAAAAATAAAAGAATGTTCATGAATAACCAAATCCTTCATTGCTAAATACTAAGTGTTGGAAGTTACCATTAGGGACATAAACCTTGTCTTGAAATCTACATCCATACTTGACCTTTAAAAGTATTCTTAAGACCTTAGAATAGGATTTCCATTTGCATTAGACACTTTAGGAGATCAAAAAAAACAAAACCCCAAAACAAAATAAAATCTATAAAACAACGAAGTAAGAAAAATGTTAACCAAGCACATATGGCGCACCACACTTCATCAGTTTATGATACCCAGATTGATAATTTATGTAGAGCAATTTAAGATGTTAAATTGACTAGACAGAGAGGATATTCTAGCTTGGCTCCATTGGTGAGAAGTCTAAGAGAGTTTAGCACCTATGGTGCACCTATAATCTATCTACTTTCAGGATCTATTGGTGTATAGTCCAAATTTAAATGCCTCATCGACGGGGTAGATCTAATAGGGGGATTGACAAGAGGGGACAACATGAAAAACCCTGTTTGGAGCACCCAATCCAATGTGAGGTCATTGGCACTAACCCAATCCATACACCTAGCATTGAGGAGCCAATCCCCTCTCTGGAAAACTTTGGTAGTAATCTTAGGCATATCACTCTGATTTGGGAGAAACTTAGTCCAGATCAACACACTGATAGGAACGAGATAATTGGTTTTATGAATGATCTCCAGAGAAATTAGTGGCATATGCAAGATTGTTTCGCCAACATGCAAAGGGAGTAATGGCACACACAAGAGAAATTGGACCAATTTGAGGGAATATTGGCCTATATGGAGAATCATGTATATTGTGACTTCAAGCCTTCCTATTAGCAAGCTCTAGACCATAGCATCTTACTTTGGTTAATTCTTCTCCCTTAATGGTTTTTTAACTGCATTCCACTTTTGAAGGTCTTTTGGTGTTATGTTCCTTTCTGGTTCTCGTTAGCTAAGTATTTTTGGCAGTTTGTTATGTGTTTTGGTAACTACTTATTGGCCAATAAATCTGGCAAGGGTGAGGTGGTAGAATTTTGGAAATCTGAACACACTGATGTAATCTTTTTGCATAATGTAAACTTTTAGATTTATGAATATATATATATATATATATATATATATATATATATATATATTCTCAACCTTTAATTTGTGACTTCTATTAAGAATATTTTATGGAGGACGAATCTTTATCATCCACCTAATAATTATAGATAATTAAAATAAAATTTTAGAATTTTTATTTTAAAATAAACACACCTATAAGATAATCACACGATAACTAAATTTTTTAATGAATATTTTCTTTTAAAGCTAATAAAATTTATACCACAAATAAAAATTTATAACGTATTATTGAAGATAATAATCAAATAACTCAAACCAGTGAGATTTATACCCTAAATAAAGTTACATTATAATGTCTCATTAAAAATTTCAACCCAACTAAGGAGAGTAACCTACCTTCCAAGTTGTTACCCCTTTACATAAATAAGCATAAGGATTTTTAGTGATTTTTATTTTTCCTTTAAGAACAACTAGAATATCCCGGAATTGAACATTCCAAAATCCTACGGACCGTTAAAGCTCGCCCTTCAAATTTCAGGTTATTTTACACTGCAATTAAAATAAATTTATAGATAGAATTTGATAGGTAGATCGTTACTTACAAGGCATAAGTCAAATACAACTAGCATTTGCATGGATGTGCAAAGAAATGCCGAATGTGTTAAATGGATAGGGAGGGACATACGCGTGTGAGGGACATTTGACAACAACACTATGGGCATGCCCAAGAAATATAAGGACCTAGGATTAACCCCCGCACCGATGGTCAATGGTGCACTTCCCTAGAGGACTCCGCACCCAGTGGTCTTAGGGCAGTTGCCCAGCTCACAGAGCCTTATGATTGGAAACATAGCGGACTTGATTAAATGACTCTCGAGGTGCTACTTAAACTGCACAAGATCGAATTTCTCATATGGATTCTCTTTGCTAACTCATACTCTGCAACAGAAGGACGCAATTGAATGTGATCGCCTAGAAGAATAAGATGTTGGGTGAAGGACCCCATGCATGGAAAAACATGGGCCTCAAGAATTGCCTATATATAAAATTTTCTTATAACACCTTATTTACTAATCAAGTATGCCCTGTACCCTCATTTATTTATGTAAGTAACATTGTCGGGAGAGGATGTGTTTTTACTTTTGGTGCAGTTGGCTATGGGGGGGCATAGAAAGCCAAACGTGGAGGCTAGATGCCCTGCAAAAATTGGTGTCACGAATCACTCGTGCGGTACATGCATGACGAGGTGTAGTTGGAATCTGAATTATGTGCCTTTATAGAAATATAGAAATCATACCTTACAGACACTTGTCTCAAATGCTTTATAATTAGATATTCCAATAATTTTATCTCAGCACAGAATGATTCATTTCATGCGATTATTGAAGGTCTGTGCAAAGGTTGGTGTTCGTGGATAGCTCGGGAAGCTTATAAATAGACCACCTCTCAACATGTTGTCGTTGATAATTCTGTAGAACCTCCTTGTCGACAATGTATCCCGTAACTTACACACATCCCTTTGTGGATGCCTTCCAGTCCTGCTTCAATTCCGATCTTCGTTGGCTAAAGGAAAGCAGCGAGTTGAATGTAAGCGCAGAGTGGCTCGGTCAAGCTCTAGAAATCTACCTGGGTGTCTATTCTCGGGCAGACGAGCTCTTTCCCCACATCCAGAAGGCCATTTCGTGCAAAAATCACAAGTGTGTAGATGAGCAACTAGACGCCACGGTGAAGCTCATGGACATTTGCAATGCACTGAGAGACACGATATGTGATATCAAGGAATACCACCCATCGCTGTAGATGATCATTGCTGGGTGGGGGGGGTTTTCAGATAAACCCATCTTCACCAGGTAGCTTTTGAGGGCCCGAACAATGCTAGGTAATTGTAAGGAATTCATTGTTAAGAAAGAGGCGCAAAGTTCACAGGCTTCTTGTAGTAAGCACTCGAGACTAGACATGTGCAGCTCGATGTTGAGGAAAATCGGCGAGAAGCTTTCGATGGCTTCGGCGAGTGAAACTTAAAGCAAGTCCCAGTTTTTGGAAGTATTATATGCATCAACAACGACAATGGTATTCTTTTGCGGTGTGCTGGTGGCTTCTCTATGCATCGCGGGGGAAAATATCAAGCACATCGTCAGGGATAACATGGACTCCGCCACTAGGCCAGGAAATTGACGTCCTACAAGACGTATTTTAAGTTTCAGCACGCATTTTACGATTGGTGAAAATTTTTGCACGTCAAATCTGATGTCTAAAATATATTGGGGTCCCGTCATTCTGACGTTTAATTAAAAATCCAAACCGTAAAAATCTATTGTACTGAAATTTACTAATCCCCAAAATTATTTATTATAACTAAGGTTGAGTTTACAAATACCGGAATTTACTAATCCCCAAATTATTTATTTATTTATTATTTATGACATAATTTAATGACCTATTTACTAGCATTGGATTTCACTCTCTTGCGAAACAACTTTAGAATTTACCAGGGTCCAAATACCACTTTCGCCTTTAGAATTTACCAGGGTCCACTTAGTCCACTTACCACTTTCGCCTTTATAATTTACCATGGTCCAGTTACCACTTTAGCCTTTCACATCTAACCATATGTGGTTTGATGAATTATGTGTTCTATGGTCTTACATTTTCCTTTGTGATTTCTCTTTCTTTCTAATTGGGAAAAGCAATAACATCCCTACAATCTTTTAATTTACCCTACTTCATTGTTGAATTTGTTTTTACCCTATTGCAGTGTTGAGTGTTGAATTTGTTAGCCTGTGAATATGGCATGCTTAAAATCTGCTAGACTAGTGGTATCAGCCTATGAGGTATGTACTTTTTATTTACTTATGCCATTAGTTTATTGTAAAACTTGAAAAATACTTACAAGTTATGTAAAATTTGATATGGTATACAGCCCTGGGGAAATTTTGAAGTAATTAAGGTGTGGTTGCTTTTGATTTTGTTTTTATCCTACTGCAGTGTTGTATTTGTTAGCCTCTAAATATGTCATGCTTTCTGGTTCAAAACTGCTAGACTGGTGGTAGCAGCCTATGAGGTATGTACTCTTTATTTACTTATGTCATTAGTTTATTGTAAAACCTGAAAAATACTTAAAAGCTATGTAAAATTTGATATGGTATACAACCCCTCATGAAATTTTGAAGTAAATTAAGACATGGTTTCTTTTGAATTTGTTTTACTCTACTGCTGCGTTGAATTTGTTAGCCTCTGAATATGGCATGCTTTCTCTTTCAAAACTGCTAGACTGGTGGCATCAACGTATGAGGTATGTACTCTTTATTTATTGTAAAACCTGAAAAATACTTACAAGTTATGTCAAATTTGATATGGTATACAGTGGCTGAGGAAATTTTGAAGTAAATTAAGGCGTGGTTGCTTTATTTACTTATGTTGTTAGTTATTGTAAAACCTGAAAAATACTTACAAGTTATATGTACATTTTGATATGGTATACATCCCTTCACTAAATTTTGAAGTAAATTAAGGCATGATTTCTTCCAACCAGCTTAGGGAGCGCCTAAAGAAAATTTTAAGTAAATTAAGGCGTGATTTCTTCCAACCAGCTTGGGGAGTAGCTCAAACTCAGGTTGGTAGCGATAAACCCTCAAATTCAAGAAAAAAATGTGTATTTTACTTTTTGTATTCTAATCTATTATGTGTTTTATAGTTTTATGTTATTTGGTATTTTGAATTTTCAAAATCTCACTGGATAAGAGGTTTAATGTTATTTAGTTTTGTGGAATGGGAATCCTCAAATTCAAGAAAAAAATGTGTATTTTACTTTTTGTATTCTAATCTATTATGTGTTTTATAGTTTTATGTTATTTGGTATTTTGAATTTTCAAAATTTCACTGGATAAGAGGTTTAATGTTATTTAGTTTTGTGGAATGGGAAGTTGAAGATTTTGAATTTACAGGGGCATGACTTCAAAATTGAAATTTGAAACCATTCATTATCTTTCATCATCTTATAATGTGATATGAAATTTCTATCTGAAAGCTTATCCTTTCTATATTTACAGGGACATGACTTCAAAATTGAAACCATTCATTATTATTCATCATCTTATAACGTTATCTTAAATTCTTATATGAAAGCTTATCATTTCTGTGATTTTAAGATTCAAACATTCTACAAGAATATTATTTTTTTTATTAACTCATACAATTATATTAGTAAAATTTAGAACCGTGATTTTATAAGGGAGATGAAAAATTTTTATCCTAAAGCTTATCATTTCTGTGACTTTAAGATTTGAAAACGTTCACCATGAATATTAATTTTATTTATTAACTCATAAAATTGTATTAATAAAATTTAGAACTGCGAGAGTGTCATTTCAAATTTTCATGTGCGGTTTTAAATAGTTTGAAATGAATGTAAATTTATTTTATAATTAGATGTGATGGTATAACTTTACGTAATCATGGATTTGCATGTGAAGGCCATTGAGGTTGTTGAATTGAGTTATATATAATAGTTAAATTTCATTTAGCAATTTGTTTTGTTTTAAATGCAATTGTTAATACCTTGTTTTTTAACATTTAATATTTTTTTAACAAATATTTTTTTGGGTAATGGGTTTAACAATGTTTATGTTTTTTTAGGTAATAAATAAATATCCATTATTAGAAAGTATTAACTTGGCCAATTTGTATGATTTAATAAACTTTAATTTTCATATGTAATTTTTTATATAGGTGATTACAAATCTATAAATGTCTCAAAAGAGAAAACTACAAGCTACAATAGGGGAAATGTATCGATGGACAAAAGGGAAAACTTCCAAGATTCAAAACAATTTAGAAACATGTGAAGAAACCCATAATGCTAATGTGGAACAACAATTACATGAAATTTTTGGAAGTTCTTCTGATCGTGATCTAGATGAAGAAACAAATGAAGTTGAAGAAGAAGTTGCTAATAATTCAAAAATGAAAGAGCAAACAAAATGACACTTTTGTATGGAATGGTTAGATAAATTTCTTTGGTTGAATTATGTGAGGTTTGATGATAAAATAGCTATGAAGTGTAGTTATTGTGAAAAGTATAAGATGAATGGACCATGGGGTTTAGGTAATGGTTGCACAACATTACAACATGATGCTCTTGTTACTCATGCAAAATCATTGGTGCATAAAGATGCGCAGGCAAGATGGATAAATTCTTTGGAGGGAAAGATGAAACCAATTCCAGATCATATTAGATAGCTTGAAGATGTCAATAAGGAAAGAGTGATTTCTACAATGAAAGTAGCATATTTCATCTGTCAAGAAGATTTATCTCTTTCAAAGTATGAGAAACTTTGCAAATTTCTAATGGATGCAAAAACTCCATATATGCCAAAGTTTCAAGAGTACTCTTCATACACAAATTGTAAGTCTGCAAATGATTTTATATATTGCATATCAAAACATCTTGAACATATTCAGATAAAAAATATGATGGAAAACCTTTCTTCTCATTAATGGTTAATGAAAGCACTGATCGAACCTTAGAGCAACACCTTGTTGTTTATGCAACATATTTAGACTCAAAGGGTCTTGGTCCACCTATCTCACAATTTATGAAGCTCAATGATGTAGTGGATGGAAAAGGGAAAACAATATATGATAGTGTAAATCAATTAATAAATGTTAGAGGCCTTCAATAAACGATTTGATATTTGTTTCTACAGATGGAACTTCAACAATGATTGGATATGAAAATGGTCTTGTTTCATTTTTGAAAAAGAACAATCCAAACCTTATTACAATTCATTGTGTGGCTCATAGTGAGTCTTTAGCAGCAAAAAATGCTTCTAATAAAATACCTGAGTTATTATATGTTGAAAAAATTGCAAACAAAGTGTATTCATGGGTTCAAAACTCCCCAAAAAGAAATAATGAACTTAATGATTTGCTTAGAGTCATGCAAATTGATGTTCTTGATGTTCTACAAATACATTCAGTGATATGGTTATCAAGACGGGAAGTTATTATAAGGCTTGTGAAGCTTATGCCAACAATTTTAACTTTGTGGAAAAATGAAAAAAAAAACTTCATCATGGTATGATAAAGCACAAATATATTCTATCCAATATTGTTTACATATGCTTGCTGATGTTCTAGGGGAATTGAACAAGTTGAATATGATTATTCAAGAAGAAAATGTAGACATTACAACTGTTGGGTTGGCTCTTGAAGTAACTATAAGTACATTATCTAGATGGTTTTTGAGAAAAGAGACATTTGTAGAAGACACAATTTATCTTTCAAAATTTTTAAGTGATTCTCAAAATGGATACATTGATATTAAAGATGAAGGAACATTGGTAGATAGACATGAATTACGATACATCTCTATCTCAGCCATGGATATTGAATGCAATGAAACAAGGAAACAATCTATGAAACCTTGTATTGAAGGTACACAAGGGAGTTGTCAACAACTCACAAAAGGTTATATAGAGACTCTCATAGACTCTTTAAATGAAAGATTTCCAGACCTTCATCTTTTTAATGCAGCAAAATTGTTCAAGCCTTGCTATTATCTAGAAGAGCATCGTAATCATGAGAAAATTCAGAACGTTGGCTTTTAAAGTTTTTTTAACATTTGCAACATACCATATCAAGTGATGTTGGATTTGTAGCTTTATTTGATGTTAAAGCTTGTAAAAGAGAGTTGCACCCTTTTGTTGATTCATTAAATCTGGCTTGTGAGGGTTTTTCTATGAAAGAAGCATGGAAAGTCTTTCCTAACACAAAATAATGACACAAAACTTATCCTAATATGATGAAATTATGGCAAGCCATCCTCACTATTCCTAAAGTACAATAGATTGTGAAAGGGGATTTTCTAAGCAAAACATCATCAAGGACATCAGAAAATCAAGGCTAGGGTTGGATACACTGGATGTTTTAATGAGAATATCTTTGAATGGACCTAAATCATTTAATGTTGATTGGCATGCAATATATGAAGTATGGAATGATACAAAGTCAAGAAGGATTCTTGAGCTTTGAAATTTCTTCTAGGTTATGTTAAGATATCCCTACTGAAAAGTTTTTTGTAGTTTCTCTAGAAAGATTGACTTTAAATGAAGTATAATTACGATCTATTATTAAATTATTTTTTGTATTTTCTCTAACAAGTTTGAATTTTAATGAAATACACTATAGTTTGAAAAAATTCCACTAAATGTTTTATTTATACTACATTTGCATGATTTTCATTGTTTAAATAGTCTCACTATAAATTTGGACTATAAATATGATAGACTACAACTCCACTATTTTTACCCACGTACAATGATGCATGGTGTCGTTAAATTTGGTTATTTTGTTTGTTGACTTCTATAATGCTAGATTTGTTTGAGTATGGTAGTGAGGTACACAACAATTGTATTTTTATTTTTATTTAATTAAGTTAAAAAAATAAAAACCAAATATTTGTTTTATATTTTTAGTGAGACATCTTAATTTTTTGGATCTGGAAATTATAAGAAAACTAGTTTGAAAACTAACTAGTGTGAGTTGTATTTTTATTTTTATTTACTTAAGTTAAAAAGATGAAAAACAAATATTTCTTTTTAATTTTAGTGAAACTGATCCTATTTTTTTGGATCTAGAAATTGTAATAAAACTAGAATTCCAGTCTGTTAGTGAGGGGAGATTGAAATTTCATATATAATATACGTATAGACCAAAATATGTTAAAAATAATGTTTCTGGGTTGACAAATGTTTGAACATTTTGTTCTCTGTACATTGTTTAAGATGTGTTATTAATGGAAAAACTACATAAAATATTATAAAAGAATGAAAAATGTGTGTGATTATATAAAATATTACAGAAGAATGAAAAATGTGTGTGATTTGAATGAATTTTCTAAGCCTTTTTAGAAGAATGAAAAAGGTCTGTGATTAGAATTTTTTGAGCCTTTTTAGAAAAAGGAAAAAGGTTAGTGATTATAATTTTCCCTTCCTTATTTTGGAGTTTATGAGGAAAATCGCTTCAATCTTTTCTGTACACAGATGAGAAGAATTTGTGAATTGAGTCGTTGATGAATTGAAATCTAGTCTTGATCTGTATAAAAAATTCCTAAATTATTATTCTAGCATCATTTGGGATAATCCAGTTGTCAACCCAAAGATAAATTTACGAGAACGATTTGTAATTGTTCAATCCTCTTGCTTTAATGGTGAAAAATTATAGTTGAATGGTTAACTAAAAGTCCACACTGTCCATATTTGCCTTCAAGTTTTCTTGAAGATTGTTTAGATTGGAGATCACTTGTTGATATAATTGTCCAAATTGGGGATCACGTGTTGATATTTCAGCGATTTGTTTTTGTTAGAAATGGATATATCTATGTAAAGTCTGAAAAATTGCAATTATAAGCACAACTTTGGTAATTTGGTTTAAAGAATGTTGTGTTAAGCATGAATAAATGCTAGTAGCTGTTACTTTTAGTAAATTACCATAATTTCACTATATTTTCAACATCATATAGTGTAAGATGATTAGTATTATACTCACATTGAAGGCTTGGATGACCATGCTCACACTTCGGATCTTGTACACTGCTCACTAGTATCTATGTGAAAACTATATGATTCTATTTTGAAACTTTATGAATAAACATAAAATTATTTATTGATTATTACATGGAAGAGTTCAATGCCGGAAGATCCAATGCTACTATTTTAATTTATTGGTATGAAAGGTGGTTTATTGGCGTAAAACTTAAAATGAAAGGCATGTAAAATGTAAAAACATCATGAAATTTTCATTTGACGGGCATAAATAATTTGAAATTCCAAGCCTGTCTGCCACAATCACGGTCAAGGCCTATCAAGACAATGTGGCTGGCATCAAACTCCCCAAATTCGAGTATTTTCGGAGGTGGGGTGGCGAGGAAGGATCACAAGAAGGAGAAACGTTCTCACTGACCTCGCAAAGAGAAAATGAATCTAGAAATATGAGGTGGAAGCAGCGAAAGATTACAGAAAGGAGAACCATTCTCACCGACCTCGCAAGGAGAAAGCAAGGAGAAAATGAATCCAGGAATATGAGGTGGAGGTCGACGAATCTATGAACAATGTGGTGAGGCAAAGCGTCGCCACTAAAAAACCTTCAGCTTAATTAATGGTTTCCCATAACTGTCAATTTTTCACTTTTTGGGCTAATGAGAAAACCATCCAGACGATTTCCTTTTCAAATTGGAACCCAATTTCCATCGAACTCGTGGTTTACTGGTTACTTATTGCATTTCGTAGTCGCTTTCTTTCCATATCAATGCAAATATTGACCGCGGAATTGTAATCCCCTTCAAATTTATCAGGGGAGTTGTTAGCATTACGTAATTATGAAACACTTGGCCTGCATTTCTGTGCTGAATTGAATTTCGTAGGGACTAGATTCCTAGAAATATTTTTGCTAGAAAGGAATACGAAGTTGTTATTTTCTTGGTCTTTTAAGTGACTCATGGTTAACGTCATTAAAATCATTAACAACTAAATATTAATCTCCTCTGCATTCTCGTCATTTGCTAAACTTTCCCTATCCATACTTTTCTAAACTATCCTTATCTCTATCCCTAATTTTCTAAACTATCCCTATTTCTATCCCTAGTTTTCTAAACTATCCCTATCTTTAACCCTTCATGGTCGTTGACAATGGCAAGAGCTAACCGGCCTGCTATAGGGCATTAAATGACCGTATAGAAGCTGGCTCTATTATGTATGTCAAAATAATCATGCACACATACATGTCTTATGCATGGTTCTTCCAATCAGTTTCAAGCGTCGCGGATCACGCCCGTTCACCGGGACCCATTCCCTCGCGCCGCGCCAATTAACCAATTTTTGATTTTCAAAAATACCTCCGCTCCCATGCTCGCCCTCTGTTCTAACCCACCCTCTGCAACCCGACGGACCGCCCACGAGACTGCCATGTTCTGACCCTCTGCAACTCTAACGGGCGCATCACGTGTGCATTCACATCTCTTTACGATTCATTCTTCTATCGTCAGAAGACAAAGTGCTCCAGTGGGTTGAGTAAATTACTAAAAATAAACCTTATCTACTGAAAATATGTCGAAGTTTTGACCATGTCGGGCTTTTAGTGAAGACAGAAGCAGAGCTTCGTTCCTCACATATGGAGACGACGAACGGGCGAAGGGGAAGATATTATCGAAATGAGAGGGACAGAGGAAATCGTAGTGCTGCGCAATCAGCATCATCAGGGTTCAGAGATCCAAATGCCCAACAATCTAATTACAAGGATGACGATGACATAAATATAAGGGCCCCAGGAAAGAACAAGTTATCATCATATTACAGGCCACCTCAGAATTCTGGTTTCAGAAGAAATTCTAACGCTAGGAGATCCCCAGCTTACCATGACAATTCTAGTGGAACTCCGGGGACTTCTGCTGCCCTAAACAATGTTGTTGTTATCAAGCAAAAGGACCACAGTGTTGGAGGAGGTGAAAAACTCAATCAGGCATCAAGGGAGGGCGAAATAGAGAGAAACCTAACCTCTGTATCAATCAGGAACATTCCTGCAGACGAGGATGATCTCATGCCATGCATCTCAGGGACTTGCCCCAATATGTGTCCTGGTCAGTATAAATATCATTTTTGCAATACCAACAAAGCAACTCATTTATTTTATTATGTTAAAGATTCCAACTATTGTGTTACTTCAATCGTTGTTGATTTTAATATTGAGGGGAGGGGGGGTCGTTATTGCAACAGCTAAGGAGAGGGCACAGAGAGAGAGACTGGGGGACTTGGCAGTTTTTGAAAGGTTGAATGGAGACCCACGGAAGACTTCTGCTAGCATTGCTGTTAAAAAGGTAGTATTAGTTACTTCAGTCAACACATTGAGAAAATCATGGTATGTTCATGTTTTTGAATGTATCAATACCAGAACCTTTTAAATTATGGGACTGAACTTCCCCATCATCATCACAGTGCCATAGGTTTAGTATGTCCCCGCACAAAATTGATAAGGAAAACCTTGTGAAATTATATATCGGACACGTTTCTTTACATTTCAGTGAAAGAAAATACAAATTACAGGGTTCTAGGAACATCATGGTAGCTCTCTAGCTTCAATGCACAAAACAATTGATTACTGTGAACTAAAGACAGAATACCATCTTACTCTAAAACTAAAATCCCATTAATTGGTGAAAAAAATTGCTGCAATCCCTAAAACCAGCATGCTATCCGAGCCTATTTCAATACATATTTCCATCAAGATTTTCTGGTTATATTAATTCAAATGATTGTACTGAGGATCTATTGAAAAGAAACTACAGTATCTATAACTTTACGTTAAGAAGCTATGGAAATCTTGAGCTTGTACCTCCCAGCTTACAACATTTATGTTTGAAACCCTTCGCTCTTTTTTAACACATTACACACAGCTTTTTCTTGCAAGCAGCTGTAAAAGACAAATAAATACTTGATTCCGTGTCTCTGTTTCTCTCTCTATCCAATGGGGCAGTAAATAAATATTGATAAACTAATACTTAAATATCATCATTAGATAGTTTAGGATATTTTCTTGTGTCGTTGCATTTGAAGACTGATATATGGTGAAAACGGATCACTGTTTTGCAGGACTATTTCAATTTCAGATACTCAACCATCAGATATACGGCCTCTTACAGTGTTATGGAACACACTGAAATATTTAGTGAAACTACTTGACACTTCAGAACATGGGTTTGAAGTTGTGCATGAGTTTGTGTTTGATCGCACACGTGCAATCCGCCAGGATCTGACCATCCAAAATATTATTAATTATCAATCAATAGTCATGCATGAACAAATGGTTTGTCTCTATCCGACTTGCCTATTAATTTTTTAACTATAGATATGTACATCCATCATTCCTCAAAAGTTATTCTGTATTTCTAAAATATAAATGCAGCTTTGCAGTTTTTGGAACCATTTCAATGGCCAGTCTCATAAAGATTCCCCTGTTGATCTGATGCATAATATGTTGTGAAATGCAGGTCAGGTTTCACATTTTGTCACAGCACAAGCTTCAGCATCTTGGCAACAATAAAGATACATCATTGCTTCACCTAAATTTCGAACAGCTTTCCAAATGTCTCAAACCCCTTCTTGATCTGTATCATGTCACCAGAAAAAGTGAATCCAATTCTGAAAATCAAGCTGAATTCTATTGTTATTATGTTCTTATGAATCTGGGATCTCACAAGCTATGGCAGGTAGAGCTCTTGCTTTTGTTGTTTTCAAAGTGATTCCAATAATTCTGCTGTCTCTAGAATTCCAAGCATTTGTGAGCTAATGGTATCATATACCTGGAAATCTCTCGGAAACATCAAGGACTTCCTATTATAGCCATCTGTCTAGAATTCTTACCATCGACAATGACAGGGAGAAACACTTGCTGCATGGTTTCGGAGTATAAGACCATCACTATGGAAATCGAAAAAGATGGAATTTTCCAGGAATGTGTTAAGGTAATCCAGTAATACAGCTAATTGATCGTTATATAATTGAATCATTAGACAATCCATTGCTTCTTAGTGTTGCACAATTCGTAACATCAGTTTCATAGATTGTTTTTCTTTTGTCCATGGTGTGGTGCAGGTGTTATCGTATGGGAAATTTCAAGGGCTTCTTTAATCTTGTTAGAGATTCAACATACCTTGAAGCATGCCTTATGGAATATTACTTTAATGAGGTTACTTATGTAGTTCACTTTTAGATGTTGATGTCCAAAACTTTTCTAGCATCTCCAAGAGTCGTTGCAACATATTGGTGTGATTTGTTTAATCAGGTCCGTGCGCAAGCAGTTTCATGCATCAATTACAGTGGTTACAAATTGAGCCCATTCCCATTGGTTGACATTGCAGAATTACTTCTGATGACGGTATATTGTACATGCTATAGAATTTTTGTGGCATGATTTTAATATGCTAACTTCCAATTTTTCCAGTGGATAATGAACGATTCATTTTTTACTGACAGGAGTTTGACATGGAGGACTTCTGCAGTTTATGTGGTCTTGCAACAAGCACAGATGAAAAAGGACACAAATTTCTGCCAGTGAAGCAAGTAAACTTCAATTTGCCTGCAAAGGGATTTCCACAGTGCATATGTTCTTTTATTGAAGGAAAACTAGCTTCATCGAATTCCCTAGGAATTACTAGGACATTGAGGCAGCAATGACAAGCAGCATTAGCTGTGACCAGAATTTGTACATCATTCCTAAACAATTGTATTATACAAGGTCATGTTAAATCATATGTTTTCCATACTTGATTTTGAGATTTTCCTCATCCGATGTAAAAGCTTTACATTCTTTAGGATGCAAAATACAACTTTTGGCACATTTCTTGTACATCATTCCTAAACAATTGTATTATATGAGGTCATGTTAAATCATATGATTTTCATAAATTTTATTTTCATTTTCCTCATCCATTTCTTAGATGTAAAAACTTTAGATTGTTTAAGTTGCAAAATATGACTTCTGGCACTATATATATGTGACATCTTAATCTTGAATTAAAAGTTAGAGATATCAATTTGCCAATCTATTTTTGAAAAATGATTAACGACTGATAAACATAGTGGTGATTTTCTAAGCTTTCTGATTCTCCAATTACCGTATTGGATGCCTTACATTGTCAATTGTTTTATAAAATGGTGATTAAGGGAGGAATGTCTACAATGCCTTGGTTGGAAAGTTTATGGGTGCCTGGCCATCCTTGAAGGTGTTGAAAACCTGAATGATTATAAAAAGAGACCCAAAGTAAATGCTAGATAAAGATCAATTTCTCTAGCAGGGACCCTTTTAGAGCCCTCTTATAGAGAAGACTGATTGAGAATGTTTTGAAGGGATCCACAGTTCTTACATCCAGAAATCTATATCTCAATAAATGGAGAATTGAGTATTGAAGCTTCAGATAAATAGTTCCAATTTGGGTGAGGCTTCCCTTTTATCCTCTCCTCTAGAACTAAGATGGGCTCGGATTGATAGGAAATAAAATAGGGAAGTTCATTGATATGATTGAATGTTAAAACGATATAGTTGAATGTGCCAGAATATGAGGAAATCAAGACATGCAGAAATTAGGTTATAACTTATTTGAGCAAATTTCCTTTAGTGCAATTGGTGCTGTGAGTATGATCATTTCACCAAGGATTGAAAAAAATACCCTAATCTTTAAGTGTAGGAAGCTCCAAGGAATCAGAAAAAGAAGATGAAACAGTTTCTCCAACAAGAAAGAGATCCCGGTCCAAAAAGAGGATGGAAGAAAATAGAAATGCAATCTCCTTGAGAATGCTTTTCGATATCTGAATATATAAGATGAAGGAAACTCACAACCTCCTGTCTAAGAAAATCAGGAGCATATCCAAAAAGAAAAGGCTAACACATGAGAACTGAGGGGAAAGAAAATTTCAGAATGTCTTCAGGACTCTGAAGTATGTACCTTCTAATCCAGTTCAATAAGACTGGGAAAAATGGGAGCCAAATGCCCCTACAATTTCAGAACACCTGGAAAAAGTCTATTATAGAAGAAATTACAGAGGATATTTTATAGTCGTAGAAGCAAGTTCAAGACACCACAAAATAGACATATCCGACTGTTGCTTCACACATGCCCCCACAGCATGATGAACTCTCAATCAATTCAAGGACAAAGGAAAAACCTCATTTAAGACAGTAGGAAAATAGGTTAAGTAAACAGTAAGGCTATAAAAAATGTGAACTCAGGACATCCAACCACAAACGAATTGAAATTCAACACTAAAATCAGAAATGATGATTATTTCTTTGAATATTAGAATACAGAAATTTGGGGAGTAAGGACAGGATAACTAATTTACGAAAGACAAGAAAACCCAGTAGTTGTTATTTTCCAGAAGTCCCTGGAGTTCCACTAGAATTGTCATGGTAAGCTGGGGATCTCCTAGCGTTAGAATTTCTTTTGAAACTAGAATTCTGAGGTGGCCTGTAATATGATGATAACTTGTTCTCTCCTGGGGCCCTTATATTTATGTCATCGTCGTCCTTGTAATTAGATTGTTGGGCATTTGGATCTCTGAACGCTAATGATGCTGATCGCGCATCACTACGATTTCCTCTGTCCCTCTCATTTCGATAATATCTTCCCCTTCGCCCGTTCGTCGTCTCCATATGTGAGGAACGAAGCTCTGCTTCTGTCTTCACTAAAAGCTCGACATGGTGAAAACTTCAACATATTTTCAGTAGATAAGGTTTATTTTCAGTAATTTACTCAACCCACTGGAGCACTTTGTCTTCTGACGACAGAAGAATGAATCGTAAAGAGATGTGAATTTACGCGTGATGCGCCCGTTATTGCTGCGAGGTCCATCGAGTTGCAGAGGGTCAGAACATGGCAGTCTCGCGGGCGGTCCGTCGGGTTGCAGAGGGTGGGTTAGAACAGAGGGCGAGCACGGGAGCGGAGGTATTTTTGAAAATCAAAAATTGGTTAATTGGCGCGGCGCGAGGGAATGGGTCCCGGTGAACGGGCGTGATCCGCGACGCCCGAAACTGATCGGAAGAATCTTATTCATGCGCGCATGACTATTTTGACATACATAATAGAGCCAGTCTCCATACGGGCATTTAATGCCCTATGGCAGGCTGGTTAGCTCTTGCCGTTGACAACTAAATAGTAATCTCTTCCCCATTCCCGTCATTATAGTGAGTGTTTTATTTCAAAGCCAAACCCAATTTTCATCAAACACTATGACAACTAAATAGTAATATCTTCCCCATTCCCGTCATTATAGTGAGGCTTTTATTTCAAAGCCAAACCCAATTTTCATCCAACACGTGGTGCACTTGACTGCACTGAATTTTTTCTAAGATGACTATATGTCTAAGGCCCAAATATAGAGGATTTTCTTACCCGTGCTTTTTTGGGAGGACACTATAATAGTGTAAGAACATATTCAAATACTATGGAAACATGAATGCCTTCAATGGCATAGCCTTGCAAGATGTTGTGCTAAATTGCTTTAACAATTTCGACATATTAGTATGTTTATTCATCCATGAAGCCTGTGACACTTAGCAAGAAAAAATAAAAGAATGTTTATGACTAACCAAGTCCTTCATTGGTAAATATTGAGATGGCCTTCTATTGAACAATGTATTCACAACAACATCTACAACAAGACATATACTCAAGGAAAGAATCCTCAAGGAAAGAATTCCTTCTGCATGCAAGAGATATCCTTATGGGAATATTCTTGCAACTGATAGTACACTGTCCCATCCTTTGATCTCAATTGGGTCTCTGTCTAAACTGACATGCATGAGTTATTTATGAGAGAATATTTAGTTATCTGAAGTACACTAGTTGCATGCATGCATTGACTAACTAAACTCACAATCAGTTCCATAAACTGTTGGAACTAATCTAATTGGACTTAACTCAGTTAACTAAGAAAACTAATTACAACTCAAAGTACAACTCATCCCGATCTCCTTAATTAAGGGATAACTTCCTCAATCAAAGGGATAACTATTGCATGTCTTCACATAGACTTCATGTTTGATTTTCTCCAACTAATTAACCGAAGATGAATTAATTAGTCATTTTACAAATCGCTGTTGAGATCGAATTCGAATTTTAATTCTCAATTTTAATTTAGGTACTAATTAAAACTGGAATGTAACCCGAAATGCTATTTATAGCAATGCCATTTTTAGCATTTCTTGTTGCTATTTTCAACACTTCCTCTCAACAAGAAAAGTATTATTTTTCACCCCGATCCTGTCTCTGTGGAACTCGAATTTGCATTTTGACAATGCCTTAGTTAAATTGTCTGGATCCTGCTTCTCGGTCAAAACATACTGCAGCAACATGATCCTCCTCACCACACAGTCCCGAAGATGATGATACCGGATATCGATGTGCTTGGACCTGTCATGAAATATTGGATTCTCAGAGAGTTTGATACAACTCTGATTATCACAATATATCACAGTTGGATCCATCCTCTGATCAAACAACCCAACTAGAATTTTCCGCATCCAAATGGCCTCACATGCTGCTTGGCTTGCAGCCATGTATTCAGCCTCTGCTGAGCTAAGTGCAACTGACCTCTGTTTCCTACTGTACCAAGAAACTGCAGCTGAACCAAGGTTGAAAATTCCTCCTGAAGTGCTCTTCCGATTTGATGGACTCCCTGCCCAATCTGCATCTGTGAAACCCTGAAGCTTCACTCCCTCTGTCCGTCTATACCATAATCCATACTGAGATGTGCCTCTAAGGTATCTCAGCACATGCTTAGTTGCCTTCCAAAACAGCTTGGTAGGCTGAACCATAGCTTGACTTAGCTGATTCACCGGAAAGCACAAATCTAGTCATGTGTTCACTAAATGCATCAATGAACCCACAAGCTACCGATACACAATAGCAGCTACTTCTTCACCTGAAGTAGCATCCTCCTTCCTCCAGTTACTTGCTAAAGGAGTCTGCATGGGCTTGCACTTCTCCATGTGGAATCTCCTGAGTATCTCATTGGCATACTTGCTTTGAGACACAAACACTTCCTCATCCTTCTGCCACACTTCCATGCCTAGAAAGTAGTGCATGAGATCCATGTCTTTCATCTCTTTAGAATAGTTGAATATGACTTTTTAAGGAAGAAAATGTGGACATTACAACTATTGGGTTGGCTCTTGAAGTAACTATAAGTACATTATCTAGATGGTTTTTGAGAAAAGGGACATTTGCAGAAGACACAATTTATCTTTCAAAATTTTTAAGTGATTCTCAAAATGGATACACTGATATGAAAGATGAAGGGACATTGGTAGATAGACATGAATTACGATACTTCTCTATCTCAGCCATGGATATTGAATGCAATGAAGCAAGGAAACAATCTATGAAACCTTGTATTGAAGGTACACAAGAGAGTTGTCAACAACTCACAAAAGGTTATATAGGGACTCTCATAGACTCTTTAAATGAAAGATTTCCAGACCTTCATCTTTTTAATGCACCAAAATTGTTCAACCCTTGCTATTATCTAGAAGAGCGTCGTAATCGTGAGAAAAATTCAAAACATTGGCTTTTAAAGCTTTTTCAACATTTGCAACATACCATATCAAGTGATGTTGGATTTGTAGCTTTATTTGATGTTAAAGCTTGTAAAAGAGAGTTGCACCCTTTTGTTGATTCATTAAATCTGGCTTGTGAGGGTTTTTCTATGAAAGAAGCATGGAAAGTCTTTCGTAAAACAAAACAATGGCACAAAACTTATCCTAATATGATGAAATTATGGCAAGCCATGCTCACTATTCCTGCAAGTACAATAGATTGTGAAAGGGGATTTTCTAAGCAAAACACCATCAAGGACATTAGAAAATCAAGGCTAGGGTTGGATACACTGGGTGCTTGAGAATATCTTTGAATGGACCTGAATGATCTAATGTTGATTGGCATGCAGTATATGAGGTATGGACTGATACAAAGTCAAGACGGATTCTTGAGCTTTGAAATTTCTTCTAGGTTATGTTAAGATATCCCTATTAAAAAGTTTTTTGTAGTTTCTCTAGAAAGATTGACTTTAAATGAAGTATAATTACGATCTATTATTAAAAACTATTTTGTATTTTCTCTAACAAGTTTGAATTTCAATGAAATACACTATAGTTTGGAATAATTCCACTAAATGTTTTATTTATACTACATTTGCATGGTTTTTTATTGTTTAAATAGTCTCACTATAAATTTGGACTATAAATATGATAGACTACAATTCCACTATTTTTACCCACATACAATGATGCATGGTGTCGTTAAATTTCTTTATTTTGTTTGTTGACTTCTATAATGCTATATTTGTTTGAGTATGGTAGTGAGGTGCACAACAATAAATGACTTATGAAAACTAATTGTTTTGTTGTATTTTTATTTTTATTTAATTAAGTTAAAAAAATGAAAACCAAATATTTTTTTTCTATTTTTAGTGAGACATCTTAATTTTTTGGATCTGGAAATTATAATAAAACTAGTTTGAAAACTAACTAGTGTCACTTGTATTTTTATTTTTATTTACTTAAGTTAAAAAGATGAAAAACAAATATTTCTTTTTAATTTTAGTGAAACTGGTCCTATTTTTTTGGATCTGGAAATTGTAATAAAACTAGAAATTCGAGTCCGTTAGTGAGCGGAGATTGAAAATTTTCATATATAATATACGTGTAGACCAGAATATGTTAAAAATAATGTTTCTGGGTTAACAAATGTTTAACATTTTGTCCTCTGTACATTGTTTAAGATGTGTTTTTAATGGTAAAACTACATAAAATATTATAGAAGAATGAAAAATGTGTGTGATTATATAAAATATTACAGAAGAATGAAAAATGTGCATGATTTGAATGAATTTTCCGAGCCTTCTTAGAATAATGAAAAATGTCTGTGATTAGAATTTTCTGAGCCTTTTTAGAAAAATGAAAAAGATTAGTGATTATAATTTTCCCTTCCTTATTTTGGAGTTTATGAGGAAAATCGCTTCAATCTGGTTTGTACACACATGAGAAGAATTTGTGAATTGAACTCTAGTCTTGATTTGTGTAAAAAAATCCTAAATTAATGTTCTAGCATCATTTGAGATAATCCAATTGTCAACCCAAAGATAAATTTACGAGAACGATTTGTAATTGTTCAATCCTCTTGCTTTAATGGTGAAAAATTATAGTTGAATGGTTAACTAAAAGTCCACACTGTCCATATTTGCCTTCAAGTTTTCTGCTGCTCTTAGATTGTCTAGATTGGGGACCACCTGTTGATATAATTGTTCAGATTGAGGATCACGTTTTGATATTTCAGCCAGTTGTTTTTGTTAGAGATGGATATATCTATGTGAAGTCTGAAAGTTTGCAATTATAAGCACAACTTTGGTAATTTGGTTTAAAGAATGTTGTGTTAAGCATGAATAAATGCTAGTCGCTGTTACTTTTAATAAATTACCATAATTTCACTATATTTTCAACATCATACATTGTAAGATGATTAGTAGTATATTCACATTGGAGGCTTGGATGACCATTTTCACACTGGATGTTGTACACTGTTCACTAGCATCAATGTGAAAACTATATGATTCTACTTTGAAACTTTATGAACAAACATAGAATTATTTATTGATTATTACATAGAAGAGTCCAATGCTACTATTTTAATTTATTAGTATGAAAGGTGGTTTATTGGCGTAAAACGTAAAATAAAAAACATGTAAAATGTAAAAACATCATGGAATTTTCATTTGTCGGGCAAAAGGAATTTGAAATTCCAGCCCTGTCTACCACAATTAGGGTCAAGTCCCATCAAAACAATGTGGCTGGCGTCAAAACTCCCCAAATTCGAGTACTTTTCGGAGGTGGGCAGCGGCGGGGAAGGATCACAGGAAGGAGCAACGTTCTCACCGACCTCGCAAAGAGAAAATGAATCTAGGAATATGAGGTGGAGGCAGCGAAAGATTACAGGAAGGAGCAACGTTCTCACCGACCGCAAGGAGAAAACGAATCTAGGAATATGAGGTGGAATCTAGCAAAGCCTCGCCATAAAAAAAAACCTTTAGCTTAATTAATGGTTTCCCATAACTGTCGATTTTTCACTTTTTGGGCTAATGAGAAAACCATCCAGACAATTTCCTTTTCAAATTGGAACCCAATTTCCATCGAACTCGTGGTTTACTGGTCACTTAATGTATTTCGTAGTCGCTTTCTTTCCATATGAATGCAAATATTGACCGCGGAATTGTAATCCCCTTTAGATCATAGCTTCAAATATTGACCGCGGAATTGTAATCCCCTTTAGATCATAGAAACACTTGACCTGCATTTCTGTGCTGAATGGATTACTACAAATATTTTTGCTACGAAGTTGTTATTCTCTTGTTTTTTTAAGTGGGTCATGGTTAACCTCATTAAAATCATTCATTTCTTTTTATTAACAACTAAATAGTAATGTACAGTGATGTGTGGTTTGACCTGCATTTCTGTGTTGAATTGAATTTCGTAGAAAGTGGATTCCTAGAAATACTTTTGCTAGAAAGGAATACTAAGTTGTTATTCTCTTGATCTTTTAAGTGACTCATGGTTAACGTCATTAAAATCATTCATTTCTTTATTAACAACTAAATAGTAATCTCCTTTACATTCTCGTCATTTGCTAAACTATCCCTATCCCTATCCCTATTTTTCTAAACTATCCCTATCTCTATCCCTAATTTTCTAAACTATCCCTATCCCTACTTTTCTAAACTATCCCTATCTCTATTCCTAATTTTCTAAACTATCCCTATCTCTAACCCTTCATGGTCATTGACAACTGTCATTGACAACTAAATAGTAATCTCTTCCCCATTCCTGTCATTATAGTGAGTGTTTTATTTCAAAGTCAAACCCAATTTTCATCAAACACTATGACAACTAAATAGAAATCTCTTCCCCATTCCCGTCATTATAGTGAGTGTTTTATTTCAAAGCCAAACCCAATTTTCATCTAACACGTGGTGCACTTGACTGCACTGAATTTCATTTGGTAGTGACTAGGTTGACTCGTTTGCTTGTTGTATGTATGAAGTCAATAACCCCATAGGGATCTCAGCTTCAAAATTCTCACGGGATTGGATAAGAAAATAATTTTCATATTTATAATTATAACGATAATGATGATAATGATTTTTTAAGCAAGAAAATTGAGTTTGTCTTCATTGAGAAAAATAAAACAAATTATTCTGAGGGAGTGAAAGTTCGCCTCCGAGTTTAATAATCAAAATTTTCCATAAATATATTTTTAAAATAATAAAAGGTTTTGCTATAACTAAAAAGACATTATAATAAATGTTTGAAATATTTGAACCAAGGGATGAATATAGGAAAAGCTACCTCCAAGTTATTTTAAGTTGTTATTCTTTAACACAATGACCATAAAAATCTTATTAAAATTTTTAGTATAAAATTTACATCAATTTATTAGTTTTTAGGTTTAATCCCTTACTCTTATCTAATGCATTCAATTTTTTGAAAATTTCAAAATATAAATTAAAGGATAATTTTTTATTTTGTTAAATGTTTTTGTTTGATATGATATTGTATGCTTTCACTATTAGTTTAGGTGATGATCTGACCTTAAGTCTATATTTTGGATACTTTTTTAATTTGTTGTTTGGGTTTAGGGCATTGACAATATGTTAACATTGTACAATAAATCGATCATTTGGGGCATTGTTAGTACATCATAACTACAACGTAGACATCATGCCAAGATTGTTCTCCTCTCTCATTTAATCAGTGAGAGCTAATTGTCTCTTCGAATTTTATTAGTTTCCATGACATTATCTTTTTGCACCATTTCACCTCATATGATCATCATTGCATTACTATCGTTTTAACTTTCTACATGGCCTTAGGTTTATAAAGAAGAAAATTTGTTTCAATAGATAGACTTCATAAAAAGTAGATATTTAAAGAAGGTAGTGATTGCAAATTTTGTTCCTATAGATAGACTTCAAACAAACTAAAGCTTTAAACAAGGTAACAATTATAATAGAAAAGGTCATATCTAGGTATGAATACTTGTAAATGCATGGATCATTGCTAAAGACAGGAGCAAAAGGAATGATCTTATCATTGCTAAAGAAAGGAGAACTTGGATGATCTTTGGCTTATGATTTTATCACTGATGCTACTTGCTAGTAGGGAAATGTGATTCTCATAGTAGGTGTGCAATTGAAGAAAAGGATTTTGAAAAACCTTTGCTCCTAAATATGACCTATCCTATATGTCCATGAACTCCATTGACTCTAACTAGATAGACATAGGTACACAACCTTAAAACTACTTTTGCAATTGTAGAATTATAAAGAAGGGGTAGACATGTTGCAAAATGGTCAATTCTCAATGTTTTGTGCTCATAAACACAATTAGTTATTCTTTGCACCATTTCCACCTCCAATGAAAATTCTCACAACAATTTGTGAGTAAGAAATTCATGAAGAGAAATTTCATAAAAGGAAAAAAAAATTGATGTTAATATTTTTTCTAAGATGACTATATGTCTAAGGCCCAAATATAGAGGATTTTTTTGGTGGCTCTTCTTTGATAGGAAACTATAGCAATGCAAAGGCCCACAATGGGAGGATTTTCTTAGCGGTGCTTCTTTGGGAGGACACTATAATAGTGTGAGAACATATTCAACCTATCATATTCAATACTATGGAAATATGAATGCCTTCAATGACATAGCCTTACAAGATGTTGTGCTAGATTGCTTTAACAATTTCTACATGTTAGTATGTTTACTCATTCACGAAGCCTATAACATTTAACAAGAAAAAATAAAAGAATGTTCATGACTAACGAAATCCTTCATTACTAAATACTAAGATGGCTTTCTGTTGAACAATGTATTCACAACAACGTCTACAACAAGAAATCACAATATAGCTTAAAACTGAAAGGTAATAAAAGTAGATAGCAATTTATTTTCCTAACAACAACAATGCTCATTATTCAAACTCAGAAGGAGTTCAATTATTCCATCTTGCCATATTATTTATTCTTATGGTATTTCCAAAAGGATAGCCTACTACTCCATTGTAAATTGATTAAAGAAAAATCTAGCTTCTTTAAAAGTAAGTTAAAGAATGAAAAAATAATAATGGTCTTTCACACATCTTTATATCTATTATTGATTTTCAGCATCCAAAAAATACATAACAAAATCAACAATTAACTTTACTTCTCATTTGATGCCAAAAATAACAATCATCATAAATTTAAATTTATCTTCCTAATAACATTCGTGTACCTTCCACCAGGGATGGAATTTGATGGGCATTTTGCTGGTCATAAGGCATTTATTGATTATTGGAATTTGTGGATGCTCGTTTTTCGTGACGTTCCTGGAATGGTGGAAGACGTATTTTTGATGTTTAATTTTTTTTCCAAAATGTTATTATACCCCTTTATTTTCCATCTAACAGTGCATTTTTTTGCAAGTTGACTCCTCACTTAACGACACAACTGGCAAGTTCCTAGCTACAAGTCTACAACCACAATCGATTCGCGAGTGGATTAAAAGTTGTAAGGGAAATTTACCTTTATTGGAATGTTTGCAACCACAATCCAACTTGCTTTATGCTACCCTTCTACAGAGAGTACACCACAACACTACCTTCCTTTTACAGAAAGTATGCCAATCAGTGCCACTGCGCCAGTGTGAATTCGTGTTAATATTGTTGGTGGTTGGATTCATCGTCAAACTGCACAGGCACAAAAGAGATTTAGGCAGTCTACTTCCCTGGCACTCGCACTCTCAAGGCATATGCACATTCAGTTTCGAGGAAACGACGAATTGACGCCCTAGGTTAGGCATTGATTTTTTCTTCAGACATTATGGGTCTGAGTTGCTGTGATCTTTTAATTTTTTGATTTCATAAGTTAGGTTTGAACTATGGGCATGCAAATTTGAGTTTGATTCAGTATAATTTATTTTGATTTAATAGTATAATTTTCATAAAATTTTGGTAGTATGATGGTAATGGTCACAAAAATCGATTTTTAACTATTAATTTTAATTAAAAAATTAAGATGATTGTAATAATATGTAAAAGTTAAAATAGAGAATAATCAGATTAATGAATAAAATAATGAATAAAATAGTACTATGTGTGCCTTACCTGTAGCTTTGTAGGTGGCCCGATCCACAACCCACATTTTTATTTAATGCAACCTAACTATTTGCTATACTAATGGATCAACGTGAAGTTAGGAAGACTACAAAATTCTCAACATACCCTACCTCTAACCATCTCTGACTCTATAGCTCAGTCATATAGCCTCTAAATTGAAAGTCTAGTTCTATCCTACATGAAGGTAAACTATGTGAAGGTAGGTTTACATCGTCATTGGTTTTGTATAATTTTTATTTTTATTTTATAAATAATATTTTTGTATAATAATGAGCCTAAAGTTTAGTTATGCTTGAAATTTGGTTAACCAAAAAAATTGGCGTGGGCCCTTGTATTTTAACAAGGCAAATCCCTCTAAGAATTTC
Source organism: Pinus taeda (assembly GCA_000404065.3). Lineage (NCBI taxonomy): Eukaryota > Viridiplantae > Streptophyta > Pinopsida > Pinales > Pinaceae > Pinus > Pinus taeda. The sequence goes on along the minus strand of APFE030608699.1, from coordinate 42,899 downwards.
AGAGTGAGTTTCCCACTAAAATATAATAATAATATTCTTGTTATGGGAGTTTCCAAGTCTCCAATGTCGATTTGTTTAAAATTAGTCTGATCAATTTATTTAGAAGTATTTCGTAAAACTTCAAAAGATAAAAAAAAAATTGGTCTCACTTTTCTGTTTGAAGGTTTGGAGAGAGACCTGGACCATAGACAATTGTAGGTTTAGATTATAGGTTTAAGCACATTTCCATAATCTACTATTGATAATAATTTGATTATTAAAATTTACAGAGTTGTTTATACTTTATTCTTGAATTTAAACCTATAAATTTCTAAAAAAAACACTCATTAAACAAATTAATCAAAATCCTACAACATTTTATCTACTAATAGTCATGCTATATCAGGAAAAATGGAATACTCTATTCCTAAATTTTACCTTATAACCTTTTAGGGAGAACACTGGATTTAAACTAACTAACTAAAATCCTCCACCATTTTTTCTGTTAAAAAAAAAATGCCTTCTCACACAGAGTGGGATAACCGACACACTTGGCAATAACAAAAGTGGACATATTTTGAAGCTTCACCATAATTAGAGTTCACGTGAAATCAAAGCCGAAATTGATGTCATGTGATTTAGATTAGATGGTGACATGGTGAACTATTAAGACATATTTTTGTGGTATGGTTTTAAGTTTCTAAGAGTTCTATTTGTAGATAATATCTTTTAAGCTATCTATGTTATGTTGTTTATTTTTTAATTGTTTTAAACTATTAATTTATTGTAATTATTTTGCATGTAGGTACATTATTTAAATAGAAATACCTCCAAAAAGGAACGGTCAATCAACTATTGACATTTTTTATGGATATTCTAAAACGTCAAAGACTTCTAATGTTAAATATATTCCATCTATACTTGATTTGAATGACGATGCTAATGTAGAAATGGATGAAGATTTTGTTGTTGATCTAGATTTTTTGGCCGTGAAAAGGAAGGACAAGATGGTGTATCTAGTAGTTCTAGGAGGAAAGATTTCTTAAAACATGAATTTCAAGAAGAGTGGACAACAGAACATCCTTGGGTGTATAGTATCAACATTGAATATGGCAAGACTAGTATGAAGTGCAAAATTTGTGAGAAGTACAAGGCTCAGGGTCCATGTGTATTGGAGATGGATGGAATACCATTCAATACGATGCCGTGACAACTCATGCAATATCTATTATTCATCAAACATCAACTTAGAGAAATTTGTATTAAATTGAAAGTTTGACAAAGCCCATTAGAGAACACATAGTGGCTATAAGTGAGGTTAATAAGAAAGGGGTCATAACCACCATGAATTTAGCATATTTTATTACACAAAAAGATATTTCAATTGCTACTTATGAAGATATTTGTCATCTTCATATGCATCTGCTGACGCCTAATATGCCTTCTCGAGTGGAGTATTCTTCCTACATAAACAGAAAATCAACTACTTAATTTATTCACTCTATATCAAATTACCTTGAAGAAGTGCAAACTAGAAAAATATTAGAAATTCCATTTTTCTCTATATTGTTAGATGAAAGTATAGAGAATGGTTTGGAACAACACCTTGTTGTGTATTCTGTAGAAATTCTCACTGTAGATCACTTGATAATGCAATGTAACTAAAGCAAAATACTTGATCTACTTCTACAAACAAACTTGCGAAAGCTTAATCGATTTTGAGAAAGATCAAATAGAACACATATAACAGATGCAGAAGAAATCAATCACACATGAACACACAAGAATACGTTGGGGAAAGCCTCAACTTAAAACATCGCTATCTGTATTATCATACAAGTGAAAATATCTCAGGATTACACAAAGCTTTAGCTCACAAGCTATCCAGCTCTCAGTACAATCCCTCACTACTGCTCATAGACAAAATAGACAACACATATGCCTTCCTTTAGTCTTCCAAGCCTCCTATTCCCTTACTCATTTTCTCCTGGGTCCTCAAGCTGCCACCTGTGTGTAATTACCTCACACATTGCTCACTAACCTCTGAAATAACTGTGTAATCCTCAAGGAAAGAATTCCTTCTGCATGAAAGAGATATATTCATGGGAATATTCCGACAACTGATAGTACACTATCCCATCCTTTGTTCTCAACTGGGTCTCTGTCTAAACTGACATGCATGAGTTATTTATGAGAGAATATTCAGTTATTTGAAGTACACTAGTTGCATGCATGCATGCATTGACTAACTGAACTCACAATCAGTTCCACAAATTGTTGGAACTAATCTAACTGGACTTAACTCATTTAACTGAGCTAACTAATTACAATTCAAAGTACAACTCATCCCGATCTCCTTAATTAAGGCATAACTTCCTCAATCAAAGGGATAACTATTGCATGTCTTCACATAGACTTCATGTTTGATTTTCTCCAACTAATTAACTCAAGATGAATTATTAATTATTTTACAAACAGTTGCTGAGATCAAATTCAAATTTTAATTCTCAATTTTAATTTAGCGACTAATTAAAATTGGAATGTATCCCGAAATGCTATCTATAGCAATGCTATTTTTAGCATTTCTATTTTTTAGCATTTCTTGTTGTTATTTTCAACACTCCCTCTCAACAATAAATGGATTATCTCTCACCCCGATCCTGTCCCTGTGGAACTCGAATTTGCATTTTGACAATGCCTTAGTCAAAATGTCTGCATCCTACTCCTTGGTCGAAACATACTGCAACAACATGATCCTCTTCACCACACAGTCTTAAAGATGATGATACCGGATATCAATGTGCTTGGACCTGTCATGAAATACTGGATTCTCAGAGAGTTTGATACAACTTTGATTATCAAAATAGATCACAGTTGGATCCATCCTCCGATCAAACAACCCAACTAGAATTTTCTGCATCTAAATGGCCTCACATGTTGCTTGGCTTGCAACCATGTATTCAGCCTCTGCTGAGCTAAGTGAAACTGACCTCTGTTTCCTACTGTACCAAGAAACTGGAGCTGAAACAAGGTTGAAAATTCCTCCTGAAGTTATCTTCCAATCTGATGGACTCCGTGCCCAATCTGCATCTGTGAAGCCCTGAAGCTTCACTCCCTCTGTCTGTCTGTACCATAATCCATACTGAGATGTGCCTCTGAGGTATCTCAGCACATGCTTAGCTACCTTCCAAAATAGATTGGTAGGTTGAACCATAGCTTGACTCAGTTGGTTCACCGCAAAGCACAAATCTGGTCGTGCATTCACTAAATACATCAATAAACCCATAAATTGCCAATACACAATAGCAGCTACTACTTCACCTGAAGTAGCATCCTCCTTCCTCCAGTTACCTGCTAGAGGAGTTTGCATCGGCTTGCACTTCTCCATGTGGAATCTCTTGAGTATCTCATTGGCATACTTGCCTTGAGACACAAACACTTCCCCATCCTTCTGACACACTTCCATGCCTAGAAAGTAGTGCATGAGATCCATGTCTTTCATCTCAAACTCTCTTGCAATATCCTCCTTACAAGACTTGATCAACTAATCATCACCTATTAATATTAGATCATCAACATAAAGAATAATGATTAATGGCTTACCTTCTACCATGATGTGGTACAAGTTTGCATCTGCTTCACTCTTTGTGAAGCCCAACTCGGTGAAGTAGCTGTCGATCCTGGTGTACCAAGCATGAGGTGCTTTCTTCAGCCTGTACAAAGCTCTCTTGAGTCGGCACACATGTGACTCACAATCGAAGGTCTCAAATCCTTCCAGTTGTTCCATATACTCATTTTCCTCAATCTTGCTATTGAGGAATGCAGTCTTCACATCCATCTAATGGATCTTCCAACCCATCTATGCTGATAGTGCCAACATTGATCTAATAGATGAGCATCTTGCTACTGGAGAAAAAGTCTCATTATAGTCGATCCCCTCGACTTGTGAGAAACCATGAGAAACAAATCTTGCCTTATGTTTCTCCACACTACCATCAGCAGCTTGCTTTACCTTGTAAAGCCAACGAGAACTCACAATTGACTTGTTCTCCGGTCTTGGAACCACATCCCAAACATTGTTCTGAACTATGGAGTCATACTCCTCCACCATAGCATTAACCCAAACTAGCTGTTGCACTTCTTCCTCAAAGGAAGATGGTCTAGTCTCTACACACTCCCCAACAAGGGCCATGTAACCAGTCTACCGCTCAGGTGACCTCCTCTATGTGTTCTGAGAAGATGGCTCTCCCACATTCTCTCTAGCATCCAACAACAATTTGTCAGCTTCCCTTGTGCGTTTCTTCCCCTCTCTGGAAGACTCTATATGAATGGATGTCTCCACTCCTGGAACCTCTGCATGCGGCTCCACATCAATCTGAGGCTCCTCCTCCTTAGGAACCAAAAGTTCCTCCTCTGCATGCAACTTGAGCTCCCTCTCAAGGGAAACTCGCATGGACTTCCGCTCGTCAAACTTTAGATCTCTGCGTACCACTGTCCTCTGACTGGTAGGCAAGAACACCCGATAGTTGTGGTGTGTATTAGTGTACCCCACAAGTATCCCCAACTCAGTTGTTGGCTCATGTTTCTTTTGGGCATCTTTGGTCAAATGGAAAAATACCGATGAGCCAAAGATCCTGAAGTGAGTCACATCTGGTCTCTTCCCGGAGAAAGCTTCCTCTAGTTTCTTCATCCCAGGTATTTGATGAGGGCTTCTATTCTGCAAGTATATCATTGTATTGCATACCTGAGCCCACAAATGAAGTTGTAGGCCTTGGTCATGCATCATTGCCCGAGCTTCTCCCATAATCGTTCTATTCTTCCTCTCGGCCACCCAATTCTGTTGTGGGTTATGGGGTGCCGTCAACTCTCGTTTAATTCCTTCTGCTGCACAAAATTCCTTAAACTCTTGAGAGACATACTCTCTACCATTGTCACTTTGCAAGGCCCTGATCTTCTTTCCTGATTCTTTCTCAACCAAGGCTTTGAACTCACAAAACCTTGAGAAGTTTTGATCCTTCTTCTGCATGAAATAGATCCAACATCTACGAGAAAAATCATCAATGAAAATAACATAGTACCTTTGTTTAGGGGTGGAGGCCGTTAAAAATGGTCCACACACATATATATATGAACTCGCTCCAAGATTGCTTCAACTCGATTGTCTCGATCCTAAAAGGAAGATTTTGAATACTTACCCAAGGTACAACCTTTGCATGTATCGACTTGCTCAAGTTTACCTTTGGGAAGTCCGGTAGAGATCTGCTGCATGATCTTCAAGGCCCCATGATGCAAGTGACCCAGCCTTCTATGCCATAACTCGCCAACATCTTGGATTTGCACCAACTCTACTTTGGAACTCAATGCAACACCGTCATATACCTCCAGCTTGGAGATATTCTTAACTCGAATCCCAATCCTCTTGGTCTGACCCATGGCGATGTGTCTCAGGAACGCCTTTCCTTTACTTAAGACTACATCATAGCCTTTGTCTTCCAATATTGTGACAGATACCAGGTTCTTCTTTAGTCCAGGCACATACTTTACATCAGTTAGGGTGAGAGGAGCTCCATGCTCCCTCTAAAACACAACCGTGCCTTCACCTGAAACACTGTACTTTCCATCATCGCCCATCTCTATGTGCATCTGGAGGTCCTTCTCCTCCAAGGTACTGAATAAAATCTTATCGTCGGTCATGTGGAATGAGGCTCCACTATCCAGGTACCAAAAACAACCCACCATCGATGAAACCATGCATGCGATGAGGGTAAAATCCAATTAGAACTGTGAGGCCAATGCCTCACCATTTGATCCTTTCGAGGATCCCTTCTTGGATTTCTTCTGTGGACAATTTGTTGC
>APFE030608699.1:0-14413 GCA_000404065.3 Pinus taeda | reverse complement strand
AAATGTCTCAGAATGATAATATATGAGTTTACCATGCTGTATCAACACTGCTCCCATGGCATAGCCACTGGCATCTGTTTGGATCTCAAATAGTCTTTGAAGATCAGGTAGTGCTAGTACAGGTGTTGTGCTAATCTTTTCTTTCAAGGTGTCAAAGGCTTTCTGTTGTTTGCCTCCCCACTGAAACACCTTTTTCAATCCTGTTAAAGCATGCAAGGGAGCTGCAATTAAGGAAAAGTTAAAATGAACTTTCTCCAATATTGTGCTGCTCCTAAGAAGCTCCTAACGTTTGTAGCAGATTTCGGTTTAGGCCAGTTTACAATGACTGCTACCTTAGAGGGATCTATCTTCAATTCACCACCCCTACTATATGTCGCAAATAATTCAAAGATGTTTTGCCAAATTCACATTTTGAGAGTTTAACATAAAATTTTTCTCTTTTCAAAACATCTAGTGTCTGTTTAACATGCTTTAAATGTTCTTCCCATGTTTTGCTAAATATAAGAATGTCATCGAGATATACAATAACAAAATCATCAAGAAAAGGTCTAAGCACATCATTCATTATTCTCATGAAAGTAGCAGGAGCATTAGTTAATCCAAAAGGCATAACCAACCACTTATACATTCCCTGCTTTGTTTTGAAAGCAGTCTTCCATGCATCTTTTTCTGCAACTTTGACCTGATGATATCCACTATGCAAGTCTAGCTTGGAAAAAAAAACAACTTCCTTTAATTGATCGAATAGATCGTCTATGCGAGGAAGGGGATAACAATTTTTTATTGTTATTTTATTCAGTGCTCGGTAAGCAATGAACATTCTCCATGAGCCATCTTTCTTTCTCACCAAAATGATTGGTGACCCACATGGTGATGTGTTAGGTCTGATGAACCCTTTCTCGAGCAACTCCTGCACCTACTTCTTGATTGTTGCATTCTCTAAAGGAGACATCCCGTACATCCCAATGTTAGGAAATGGAGCATCTTGCTGCAAATTAATATCATCTTCTATTTCCTTTTTGGGTGGCAGACCTTTAGGTTCTTGAAACAAGATATCATACTCTGAAACAACTTTTTCTAAATCAGCTTGCCATTTAGCATCACAACACTCAAATACATTGGTTTTATTAGTTTTTTTTTCCCTTTACAACCATTAGTAAAAATTGTTCGCATGAATTTACAATTCGTTTCATCTGCCTTGAATTTATGAGAGTATAATTATTCTTGAGCTTATGAGCTCTTATAAAGTATTCAATTCCATCTTTAACGAGTAGATACTTATTCTCAACTCTATAGAAAATAGCTTTTCTATCATACAAGTAAGGACTTCCTAAAACAATTCCACATATATCCAAAGGAATTATATCTAACTCAACCTCATCTACAAATGCTGACCCAAAAGAAAATTTAAGTTTGCATTGTCTAGTCACTTGTAGTTGTGCTTTATCACTTAACCAACCTAATGGGTATGGTTTCTTGCGAGGTGTAGTCAGTAATCCCAACATCTTCACAATTTCTTCAGAAATTAAATTTACTTTTGAACCACTATCAAACAAAGTATCAATCTTTAGATGTTTGGAAATAACTCGAATATGGAAAAGCTCATGTCTTTTTCTCTCATTTTCTTCATCAATAGTAGATTGTGTAGAATTACTAGTAGATGCTTCAGAATTCTTACCTTTTATACCTGTGGCTACAATGGTTGCTTCATCTCCTAACTCCGACCCAAATCTTTCTAAATAACTGCAACAGTCTTCTTCTTCTTGCCCTCGAACTTCTTAGGTATCAGCTCTGGATGCAGAATCCAACAGTGCTCATCATCATGCCCATCCCTCTTATAGTGAGTGCATGAAGATTTGCTTTTCTGTGTAGTGTTGGCCTTCCTCTCTTTCCATTTCTATTTTATTTTCTCCTTATTCTTGCTTGCAATGGGCTTGGATGATCCGCCAAGTTCTGGGTTCCCATTCTTTCCTCTAGCTTCTAGATGTGTAGTTTGAAAAAATACCTCATATATACTAGTGGGATTAAACATGAGGATAGTGTGCCTCATGTAGCTGTGTAGACCACCGATGTACTTCAACAGAATCTTAGGTGAGTCTAATGAGATTCCTAGAATCAAAGCTCTCTTCCTAAATTCTCAAACACATTAATGAGAAAATATATTAAATATTAATGAGAAAATTTTGAGTTCAAATGTTCAACTTTTTGGCCTTCTTCACTATAATCCAACGATACAATTCTTGGTCAGATTTTATTTTTTCATCATTTAATTGTAATTTGAATGTAGATATGGATTCAACATCCTCGAAAACCTCTGGGGCACTCAAAACTATTGGGAGAATTTTGAGGCTAAAATTGGGCTTCTAAGAAAATAAAAAATAAAACGTGAATTTTTAAAGAAAAAGAAGTAAAATACCTTTTCCAAGTGTATTTTCATCTCATCTTTGTAAAGGTTTACTCAAATGTCAAGTATAAACCCCCCTTGGATGTTAAATTTAATTGCACATTCAATGAGTACCCATTCTACATACTTTTGAGTGCACCGATACAAAAAAAAATTGAAAACACATGAAAAATGTATGTTTCTACAATTGAAATTTGAGTAAAATATAAGGAGATAAGCCAAAAATACAATTGAAAAAAGTATTCGTCTTTTTCTTCCCAAAAGATTTACCCCTTGGGATGATACCATCATCTTGACTCTAAGCCCGAGGGATTAGCTCAATTAGTGGAGTCCCCGTCGTTAAAACACATTTTCTATAGAGAGGTCACATGTTCAATTCTTTCGACATTCTCAGGGTCACAATCTGTGATTAAGCTGAGAGGAAGTGATCCCTTTGAGTGGATATTTTTGGTACGCATATTCTGTGGACATAGTGATCACTGATCTCTAGAGCCTATGAACCACATACAAAAAAAATCATCATCTTGAATCTTATTGGTTCTTTTAAAGTTAATTTTGTTAGTAAATTTTTTTATTTGAGGCCTTTTTTATCTCAAAATTCCCTAATGGTATAAAATTAACAACTTAAAACTACAATTCTAACCATTTCTAGTTGGGTTTTGGGAAAAAATTATTAAAAGAACTATTAAAAAAGTACCGAAAATTTGAACATTTAAACTATACCATGGGAAAATATGACCACTAATTTAAATTGTCAATAAAATCACATGGGATATATACCTCAAGTCCCATGAACAATTTTATCAGAGAACAAAAATCCATGGAAACATGGACTATAGGATGAAAAGCTTCAAATAGTGGAGGATATATTGTAGCATGACCTACTTTCAATGGTAATCCAAAATAAAAAATTGCAAAGGATAAACAACCATTATCCATCCTTCTATGTGACACTAAACATTGTGGGAGGTGGTGTATAGGCATTTGGAAATGCCTGTACACCGCCCGCGCAATGTTTAATGATACATAGTAGGGTGGATATTGTTAGCCCAAAAGAAAAGCATTGTCAGGTTGAAGTGATTAGATAATTTAGAAAATGTGGGTTGTTTCCCCCTTCTTTTCACCCAACAAAACTTTGACGTCTTGAAGACTTTATGTTTGTTCGATGGAAACCCCAAAAATGGTTTGATCCTCTTGGAAAACCTATTAATTCTCATAGCCAAACCTTTTTGCATCTAATCTGTGATAACGTCAAAGTACTCAAATGAAATAAAAAATACATCTAAGGTTTTTAATAATTCCTTTCAATATGATAAAAGGCCTTGGCATCAAACTTTCCAGAAAAAAACAAAAGCTACGTCCCACCCACATGGTTGACTAAAAAATCATGAAAAAGTTGAGTGATTTGTTTTAGCAGTACTATGAGAGTCCAAGCCTTTACGTTTCCAAAGAACCAAATATTCTTTTGTTCCTTAGCTTCTCATCTCCTTGAAATTCTTCTCTTCTAAAATTTTTGCAATCTCATCCCTTTCACACACAATGATGTGCTTATTGAGTCACAAAAATATTATCTTTTCCCTTGATTTTTAACCCTTTTTTGTTTTTTTTTTAACCTTGTTTTAGTTCATTTTTATGCTTATATGTGGCAATATTTTCAAATGCATTTATTTTAGTATGTTAGATGAATTTATGACTAAATATTACAAAAACGGCATACGTTTTCTTATCTTTGACGATTGGGCTAGCTTGTTGATGATTTCAAGGACATTGATAGCTTATAATCATACATTTTTTTTATCATTTAGCTCCAAATTTGAATTTCCTAATCAATCATTGAAAATTTGGAAGGATTTGGGGTGATCATTCAAATATCTTAGATATGGAAAGAATTTTGGAGCTCTTTATAACAGTTTTATAAAATAACTTAGAGATATTCATGAGAAGATAAATTTAGAGATATTTGTTGGCTAATTATTAATGATTGTAACTACATGAGAGATCTATGTATCCAAATTCATTATTGGTTGTGTTAGTTTCAAAGAGAATTTATATATAAATAAGAGTTGCTTCTTCATTTTAAAGGAGGACTCTCGGAGCATATATTCAATTTATTATGGAATAGAATACAATCTCTTAATATTTCCTTTCACGTAGATTTCCATTCTCTAGTTTTAGATGTAATATGTTTTGATTTACCTTGTGATTTATAGTTAATTTTCTTCCTTGTTCTTGTGACATTAAGCTCACTCCAAATAGATCATGGAGGTTTTTTATTTCAATTTATATATCTTTTTATCCAATTCAATTTCACAAAAAAACATTATGTTTTGCAATTGAGATTAGTTTCATTTTAAGTAATGATTCATGAAAAGAAGAAGTGCCTAAATTATATGACATATAATTTGGTGACAATACAGTCCTAGTAGAATGATTGATGTTCAAATAAATTATCATTGATAAGAATTATTAATTTTGTGTTTGATTGATCACCCGTGGTGTATTTAATTTTCATAGTTAATATCTATTCATTGAATTATATTATGAAATATATCAGTTAGATTATTGTTGTAGAAGGTTTAGATCTTGAATATTAAGTCTTAAAAATAACCTTATTTTCAGCACCCATGGATATTGTAAAGTATAATTAAGTGATGAATTTGTATTTTGTTTTATTTATTTGATTTGATAAAGTAGAATAAGAATTAAGAATTCTCAATAGATCATACTACACATAATATAATTTAACACGTACCATGTTTGCATTTCACAATTTTACATACTTTGAAATCATGATAAAGTGTAAGAGGATTTATACATATAAATCTCCATACAGTTCTATTTCCAGTTAGTGATATATTCATCCTCACCCAATTTTCCTTCATGGAACTTGTATAAATCATCTAAACCGAAATTTGGTGAAATGTCCAAGTCTTGAATAAATTCAAGAACATAAGCACTATCAAAAATATTTTAAAAGATATTCCATACCCACGTCCTCTTCATTTTTACCTTTATTATAGGTTCCCTTCAAAATCCTTTTGTTCCTTAAATGTGTTAATACAAGGTATCCTTCCTCAAACCTCTTTATTCACCCTTTTCCAACAATTGTTATAACGTTGGCTACTCCACTAAGCTACTACTACACCCATTTGTTCACTTCCTTGATATGATCGAGGAATTTACATAGATACTTCTATTGCTTGTTTCACACAATCTTTCCAAATCAGTGGCTCATATTAGTGATCTGCCATTAATAACATGGAAACAACTCCTACCTATGGACTTGGTCACTAAATTGTTCTATTCAAATATGCTTGCACAAAAACTGAATCCCACTACTTTGGTTATTTTCCAATCAAACATATCAACATATTTCCAAGGCTTCTATAAACTACCTTTTCTCTCCCAACAATCTATGGATGATATGAAAAATTGAATTCTAATTTCATGTCAAGTTTCTTCCACAACATCCTCCAAAAATGAAAAATAAATTTGTTTTTCCTACATAAGGTTATATTCTCGGAAAACCATGTAAATGAAAATTTTCTCTCACAATGAAATAACTATGTTCATTGCATCACTAGTTTTTTTATGCACAATGAATTAGGTTCTTTTCAAATATCTGTCAACGACTATGAAGATACAATAATTACATCATTGGGTTTTTGACAAACCCATTATCACAACGTCCATGTTGATATCTTTCCATACTGCTTTTGGTATTAATAATGGTTGTAAAATCCAATAATTTGACTTCTTTACATGGTATGTTGACAAATTTGGTATCTCTCAACCCACTTCTTCACATTCTTTGTAATCCCAAGCTAATAATTGTGCTCTTCAACCAATGCATGGATCTTAGCATTGCCGAATTTCCCACTCATGCCACTATTGTGTAACACTTGGATGACATTTTTTCTACCTTATCCTTTTGGAATACACACTTGTTGATTTCTAAAAAAGATTCCCTCTTGGATAAAGTAGTTGAAGAATTTTTGTCACCTCTCCATAGTTCTTTTCTAGCCTTTCGACCTTCAGAAAAATATACACCAATTTCATAAAATTTATTCATTTCTTCAATCCCTTTCATTTACATTTTCATAACAACCAATAATGTTTTCCTTTCTCTGAATGCATTATGTTAAGTGCGAGAATTTACTTCATAAAATCATTGCAATGAGAGCATATGCTCATTAAAATTTTTAGGAATGCACATGTCTTCCAATTTTAATTGTTGTATCCTTTATGTGAATGTGATCCTTTATGTAAAATAAAATGGGCCTGAGGCCAAAATGAGGTTGGGGGGAAGAGAGGGGCTTAAGCCATAAATGAACCTTATTAAACTCAAGTTCCATGGTTACAAAAGGAAAACACTTGGACCTTAGGCCCTAAACATAGATTCTTGGGCTCGGTCACCATGAAAAACACCTTTGAACAACAACACATCCCCTCTCTAAGGCATTTTTGGTATCAAAGTTGTATATCTATGCCATTATAATGTTTTGGGCCACAAAGGATGGGTCATAAAGACTTAACAATGAACTCAAGAGGAAAAAAAGTAGTATTACATGTTTTTGAATCTTATTAGGCTTAAAAACATTGAATGTGTCCTTGAAGAATATCATGAGTCCTACATAGGGGTTATTTGGAAGCCTCCGAATGGGATATGATAACCATGACTAGATTTTGTGCACTAAAAAAGTGTGTTGAGGCATAAACATAGTCAAAGGGGAAATAAAAAACCTAAAGCCCTATTTGATCTTTCCTGAGTTCAATCACAATGCAACAAAACCTAAAATCCATGACATGATCCCTCCCCATGGATTATTTAGCATATAAGTTGAATATGGGAAACCTTATTAAGTCTCGAGAATCATGGGTGAGCCTTAGTTGTTTAACCATAGTTGAGGGAGGAAAAGCAGAGTATTTATAGCTAAGAGTTGATTCTTAGGTTCAACCACAATGTATGAGTCTAAACCAACAAATATGACCTTCATATGGGGTCATTCACCTCCAAGTTGGATATCATTACCATGACTAGGTTAGTCACAAACCAAGTATAGGTCTCAATATCTAACCAAGGTCAAGGGAGGACAATAAGAATCTTGTGCCCTAAATGAAACCTCTTAAGCTTGTGCACTATGAAGAACATATACAACCCATGAAGCTTTAGGCTATCTAATTCCATAAACATAACCTTAAACCCCCAAATAGGACCCTTGTATGGTATCTCCAACATATTAAATGAGTGCCATCGTAAAACCACAAAACAAGCCCTAAATATAGATGTGTCTTGGGCCCACACCAGGAATGGATTTCAAGGCCATGGTTAGTCTTTATTAGCATCCAAGTGGGATATAACCACCATGAGTATATTTTTTACTGGGTATCTATTATATTATTTAAACATCTAGCCCCATGCATGATTCCTATGTGTTAAGTGTAGTGGGGCACTAGCCTCCCTATTTAGAAAAAAGTGGGTTTTCTTTTATTCGTTTTTGGTAGTTTTCAGTGTATGATTTTTTGTGTTTTGGTGGTTTTGTGGCATGTGGTTTTTCAACCCATGGTCTTCTAATCCTGGTTAAGGAATTAAAGTTGTAATATAATCTAGTTCAAAAAATTGATGGTTTTTTATTTCTTTGGATCGATTATATTGTATTGTAAATAATGAAGTTGATTAATGATAAAAAAATTAGAGGTACAACTATAAATATTTTGTTTGTTTTCCTAGTTAAGGGTTTTTAGGGTAAATCTTTTAGTATTCTGTGTCATTATCATTATTTAATTTTCTATTAGAAGGATTTTATGTATGCAATGCTTCTTTTATATGTTTAACTACATTTTATGGAGTGAAAATGGGTCTGAAGGCCTAAACATAGTCAATACAGGAACATGAGGATTATGCCTTAAAAAAAACATTCTCAAGCTCAAGCACCATGGTTAGAAGGTGGGGGGTTAATTTGGGTCTTAATCCCTAGACACAACTTCTTAGGCTTGCACACCATGAACAACACTTCTAAACCGCAACACACACACGTACTCTCTCTCTCTCTCTCTCTCTCTCTCTCTCTCTCTCTCTCTAGGAGGCCTTTGGCATCATAACTAAATATAGATACAAAGGTTTTTTGGACTAAGGATGGGTCATGAGGCCTTGACCATAGTCAAGGAAGGAAAACAAATTGCTTGAGATATTGTTGAATATTCTCATGCTCAAGATATTTGAAGAAATATTTGAACCAACATGCACGTCCTTTGTATGTTTTATTTGTAGGCCTTAGAGTGATATACATGCACCATGATTAGTTTTGTGCATTGAAAAATGGGTGTCAAGGTATACACATGGTCAAGGGAATAAACACGTCCTTAAGTCTTAAATGGACCTTCTCAAGCTCAAGCACTATGACCAACAACTAGAAACCATAATGAAAACCCTTCCTAAGGTGGGATTTGAGTTGAATATACGTACCATTATGAGTATTTGGGAATAATGAATGGGTATTGGGTTCTAAATCATAGTCAAGGGAGAGAAGAAAGAACCTATGCCCCCAAATATGACTTCTTAGACTCAAGTTCCATGGAAGAGTCCTAAAACAACCACATGTAGCCTCTGTAGGGTTTCATTAACGTTTAAGTGGGATATGTATGCCATACCTTGGTTAATTATGAGCCAAGAATGGGTCTCGAGGTCTAACCAAAATAGGGGAGTATAATAAGATCGTTGTTCCCTAAATAAATATTCTTAGACTTAAGTGTCACGAACAATAGATCTGGATATAATGCCATGAATGTGTCCTCAAACCACCCCATGGGGTATCTCTAGCCTATAAAAGAAATACAAGTGCCTTGAATAAACCACAAGATAGGCCCTAAATATGAATACATATTAATCCCGCACTAGGAATGCTTAGGTTTTGTGGCATCCAAGTGGGATATTGATGTCATTAGTAGGTTTTGTGTAGTGCACATGGGTCTCAAAGCTTAAACATAGTGAAGAGGGGAAGAAGGGGCTTAAGTCCTAAATGAGCATTATTAATCTCAAGTTTGATGGTTAGGGAAGGAAAATAATTCAAGCTTATGCCCTTAATGTAGCTTCTTAAGCTCAATCACCATGAACAACAACTGCCAAAAATGTAGTCATTCTCTAAGAGACTTATATCACTAGAGTTGGATATGGATGCCATTAAGAGTTTTTCCACACCAAGAATGGGTCATGGGGTCTTGAACATGGTCAAGAAAGTAACACAAGTGTCTTGGGATATTTTGAATCTTGTTGGGTTCAATATCCTCGAATTGGTCCTCAGATCAACACTTTTGTCCTTAGTAGGATTTTTTATTTTTTATTTATTTTATTTTGTGATTTATTAGTTATTTTATGTTTAGTTTTTTTTGTATGTTAGATTTGAATTTATTTTTAATTTTTATTTATTTGTTCTTTTGAAGCCTATGTTACCCAAAACCATTAAATTTACCTCTAAGATTGAATGATTAAATTTATATTATTATATTTTTATGTAGGCAAATAGAACCCTTCATGGTCCCATTTTATTATAATTGTATCCTTTGTCTCATATATATATACTAAGAAGACCTAGCCTTAGGATCACCAAATATTGTCTTTTTCTTTGTATTTATTGTATAAGGAGGTTTCCCCTTGAAATGGAATGTAATTGTTGGTTTCTTATCATTTTTAAGGCACAAGGATCATAGCATTTGGTATCAGAGCTCTTGATCCCATGGTTTTGCTTCTTCAAAAAGGTCATCGTGGAATTTTTACTATAACTTTTTCGCTGTATAGTTTCAGAAAGTGAAGCCTAGAGATGATTTAGAACACATCCAAAGAAATATCTGGTTCAAGTTTTACGTCCTGGTTCACTATATTTTCAAATATATGGTCTAAGGAAATTAGAGTTTATGAAGGCTCCAAAATTCTATCTTAAACAAGTCAGTTCATAATTTTAACTATACATTTTCTTTTTTATGTAGGGCCTCAAAGCATAAAACTTTGACCACGCTGAGGAAAATTTGTTTTTAATATCTAGTCCATGTTGCAAATATTTTTTTTGCTATATTCTAGGAGATATGCTCCAAGGAACATAGGGTTTTTGTATGCTCTAGAATTTATTCTCAGATGAGTTAATTTGGAATTTGTACTATAATTTTTTATTTTATTTTTATTTTTTATTTTTTTGATTTTTTGATTTTTTATTTTTTCTCCCGCAGGGCTTCATATCGTGAAGCTTGAACCATATTAAGAAGAAGTCTGGCAATATTTTGCTACATTGTTCCACTTTTATATGTTTTATATTAGTTTAAGAAAATCAATTTATAACACAGACAATTTTAAAACAAACATAAGCATACAGCTTATTTTCAAGCGCATATTTAATTCTGCATTGATTAATCATAAAGACTTGGGAATATTTAAGCTCTGGAAGTGGGAGAGGTTCTTGTAAGTTCATAAGAAGCCTTCAGGTCCCCATTTTCAGATCAAAAGGAGATTGAGTTTGATTTGGACTGTGCACGTGAAACATTAATGGAGGTGGAGAAGAACTTCGCTGAGGCCTCCACCTCAGATGCAAGGATTAGCCTGATCAGGAGATGGACCCTTCTATGCTTACAACCTTCCTAGAGATCTGCATGAAGTTTCTACACGATAGCGAGGTTGTGAAGGGGTTACATGAGCTCATAAATAGATGTTCCAGAAACACTCCAGCTAAGCCACACATAGTACAAAAGATAGGTAATCATAAAACAAGGATGGGACGGGAGATGAGGCTGACCATGCAGATAGGAGAGTATGAAATGAATCAGGTTATTTTGGACTTGAGATCGGATGCGAACAACCTACCGAAGAAAACTTGGGAACAGATGGGGAGGCCCGCACTACAGTGGTCTCTGATACAGCTAAGGATGGCAAATCAGCAAAATATTATCCCCATGGGGCGACTGCAAAGGGTGACTATAGATATTGAAGGCGTGAGTGCACTGGCTGACTTTGAAGTAATAGAAATTGTGGATGATAGCAACCCCTATCCTGCGCTCCTTGGAATTGATTAGGCTACTGATATGAATGGGGTAATCAACCTAAAGAAGAAAAAGATGATATTTGAGAAGAAATTCCTCCACGTGATAGTACCTCTAGATCCTGCTGAAGGATCGCACTATACTGAATGAATCTACAATTATGAGAGCAATGATGATATAGACTGTATCTCTAATATAACAACGCCAGACCAAGATTGGGTGAATCCAACGGCAAATGGATGAATTACATGGGATATCGAGAGTTCATGCACCTCAGACTCTGATGAAGAATTAGAGCACTGGCAAAATCAGCTACATGAGGTAACTAAACTGAGCTATAATATGATGACTTGGTCACTACGCTATGTTAGAAAATTATATATTACAGAGCAATGAAACACATAAAATATTGCAGAAATATAAACATAGAATTCACATAAAACAAGAGAGACACAAATATACGTGGTTCACCTAGTTTGGGCTACATCCACGAAGAAATAGATAATCCTTCTTTTATTATATTATCCAGCAAACTGAAGAGATACAACCTACGTTAGATCTGCTGTAACTCCCTCCTCGCTCTCAATTTCCTCTCTCTTCTTCACTCAGAATACAGATATACGTAGACACAATACAATTCCCTCATACATGGTGAGGGGTTGCATTCTAGGGCAAAAAACCCTAAATTACACATAACTTCTACCATCAGATCATCTGCCTAATGAACGACCTAGATTTACTAGAAATTACTAGACTTTTACAAGGCAATTTTACATCTATTTTTAGCTCCGGAGGTGTTGCCCCCAAACCCCCGGTGGCCCCTGGACCCCCGCAGCCGAGGGGGATCACCCCCCCGCATGGAGGGGTGTACAATCTTCCTAGGGTATACATTCGGATGAAACCTTTGAATCTAGAAGATAATCAAGCTCCACACCCAACACATTGTGTGTTGTCAAAGGTTAGAAATTTTCCACTTATGATGGGATGAATTATTTAGATATATTTTTGGATACATTTGAAAGGGAGGTACCAAAAAAGCAATGCTTCTAGGCATTGGACTGGGCACTGCGCACTACAGCCGCAAGATGGTGGGGTACGCACAAGGGAAGCTTTGATGATTGGCGCAAATGTAGAAGGATGATGAGAACATGCTTTAGGAAGTTGAAGGTACAAATTATAGAACAATATGATGGGTAAGATGATCCATAGCCACACTTGGCCAAATGGGCTTAGGCTTATGGAGAGAAGCCCCAGCTTGAATGGGTGCACTTGTTCTATCACACCTTGGATGCTATCCCGATGAACTGGTACGTAGAAACAAAGCTCTACCATGGTACAGGTGAATGGGATATTTTGCACAAAGGATTCATAATGAAATTCATCTTTGAAGACGGGTTTGACTATATTGACGAGGCACTACAAGAGGTGAAATCAACAATCTTTAGAATACCACAGGATCCTTTAGACCTGATTCAACCTGAGTGGGCTACTTAGCTGAGTCACATGCTTGAATGCTATAATGTAACCACCCAAGAAGAGGATGAGGATTCGAGAAAGATTAACCTCCCTGAAACAGAAGGTCACCGTGAGGTTGAAGGACCAGGGGTTAAGAATCATGATATAACTGCGTCGCTGAAAACAAAATAGGTAAACATTGGTACAGAGGAAGAGCCCAAATTCATGAAGATTGGAGACTACTGGGATGGCACGATAGTGGATAAGGTTGCTGAATTGCTCCACGAATACCATGATTTATTCCCTACCAAGTTTACGGATCTAAAAGGGATAATCGGGGACCTAGGTGTTACGAAGATCACATTGAAGCCTGACGTGAAGCCGGTTAAGAAAAGACCTTACGATCTCAATCCAACGTATAAGGAGAAGGTTCACTTAGAGCTAGACAAGATGCTCATGGCATGCATCATTGAGCCTATGGAAGAATCTGATTGGGTAAGCCCAATGGTGGTACAGGAGAAGAAGCAAAAAAATGAAATAAGGATATGCATGGAACTTAGAAAGATGAATGACACTTGCGTACGTGATCCTTTCCTGACTCCATTCACGGATGAAGTGTTGGAAAATGTAGGTAGCGAGGAAGCATATTGCTTCACTGATGGGTTCTCGGGGTACCACCAGATCAAAATCGCATTGGAGGATAGGAGCAAGACAACCTTTGCGACTGAGTGGGGTTATTTTCAGTACACTGTAATTCCGTTTGGATTGAATAATGCACCTACTATTTTCTCCCGCGTTATCATTAATGCATTCAAGGAGTTTATTCATAAGTTCTTGGAAGTATACTTTGATGATTGGACTATATTTGGGCTGGTGAAACACTATGTAGAAAGCTTGCGCCTGACACTGGATACCTATCAAAGAAACCAGATCACGCTCAATCTGAAGAAATACCTGCTCTGTGTTCCTTTTGGGACCTTGCTGGGTCATGAGGTTTACGGACAGGGACTAATGGTAGATCCAACGAAGATTGCAGTGATACTAAATTTGGAAGTGCCAAGGAGTGTGAAACAGTTGCGTGCTACCCTAGGACATACAAGATATTACATAAAGTTTATCAAAGGCTATGCCCAGATCACCGCGCTTATGGAGAAATTGTTAAAGAAGGATGTCACATTTTGTTGGAACGAGGACTGTAAGAAGAGCTTGGATGTATTGAAAGAAAATATGGTCACGGCGCTGATTTTAGTCTTTCTGGATTGGAAGAATGAGTTTCATGCACATGTCGACATGTCATGTATAATGCTGGGAGCAGTACTAACACAGACTGGTGGAGGAGACTTGGACCATCCTATAGAGTTCGTAAGCAGAAGGTTATCCAAGGCGAGAAGAACTATTCCACCACCGAGTGCAAAGGGTTAGCCATGATATGCGTGCTGCAGAAGTTTAGACACTACTTGTTGGGAGGCCAATTTAAGATGTATATGGATAACTTTGTGTTGAAGTACCTGGTCAATAAGTCTGTGTTGG
>APFE030608683.1:0-19475 GCA_000404065.3 Pinus taeda | reverse complement strand
AAAAATAGAACTGGTAGCTTATGGATTTGGTGTATGGAATCTTGTATGCAATGGATATAGTAAAGAATATTCCCCATCTACTAAAGAACAATAGTGGAATGCTAAGGCAAAATTGGAAATGTATAGAAATATTCATAATAATGATTTTGATACAGTAACATATTTAAATTCTGCAAAATAAACATGGGATAGATTGTGGCTTATGCATGAAGGAGATACATGTGTGTGTGTGTGTGTTTCTAGACTCTATTTAGTTTGGGGTGAATTAATGCAAGGATCCATCACATATAGCAACAATAATCGATCAATTCAATCTAGTATGCCATGATTCTAACAAAACACTTCTACACGACAAGAAGTTCCTAAAATTTCTTAGGGTAAACTAGTCCTGTCAGCAATGAATTATTAGTTCATAAAGTTGATTAATAATGAAAACATCAGATGATCATCAATCCAGTTCAAGAGCCTAGTTTTAATTTGCAATCATAGGTCTCCTATTTCATCCATCTCAAAACTTCTGAGGAATTCTCGATTTTATATTTATTATGTAAATAATAATGGGTGCAATGATCTCATCAAGGGTCTCTCCCTATAAATTGGGGGCTTCTATATTCATCATCAATGGATCAAGGTCATTGTTTCTTCATGACATAGTCATATCAGTTCATGCAAAACTATCATATATCAGATCCCAGAGTCAAACTATATTGGGTTCTCATATATATCATTGTCATGACATGTAAATATCATCTATTCTATTTGGATTTGATGTATATGTAATCAATCATCAATGTATAATGTCATGCAATCATGTTATACAATCATTTCCATTAAAATCCTAACAATATCAAATCAAGGCATCCATTAAGTCATCATAGCAGTTACAGTTTATCAAAGCCTTATTAAGATCAATAAGAAGATAGTCAATAGATCATAAGTATCAATATTGCAACCACACTATTGCCATCGGTGTCACCATAATCATTAAAAGTATTGACAACAATATCAATATATTGTATATCAAAGTTTTTGTTTCTAGCTATGCTTTATCTTTAAACAACATCGGGATATCCAAATATACTAGGAATAAAACTTACTCACATATGTATATGACTGTCATGCATTACTCAAGAGTGTTATATGAATTTTAACTTGTGTTAAGAGTAATATTTTTGTCATACCTCGGGGCTTAACTTGCCATCCCAATGTTACAGTTAAATCAAAATATAATATTGGAACAATTATGGTATTCTATACATACCTCATAATATTCAGATACCTTAGCAACTTGTAGCAAATAAACTTTGTCATCTTGCATATGTAACATCCTCCTCCCACATCCACCCAAGTAACCATGCCAACAGGGGTAAACATGAGACAAGAGACTACTATGATCAGATTCAACTTCTTATGTAACCCTAAGGAAGTGGAATCGATTGAAACATCAAACATAGTAATCCAACATCAACAACAAAACCCCCAGTTGACATGTCATCCACTCAGACAACTTGTCCTTAGGTCTCACTGTTGTTCCATATCTCTTAGGCCATAGTCGCTCTCATGCTATGGGCAAAGGCAAGACTAACAATCTCAATTCACTCTCATAGGCTTACCTGCTAGCGACCAGAAACCAAAATTTCTAGTTCTGTGTTAGCGACCCTGAGATTTAAGCCACTTTTTCAGGCCCAGAGCCCAGGAAACTACCCAGAATGGAGTGACAGCTTAGAATCAGTAAAAATATATGGAAACAATGATGCAAAATAAATAAGTTGAACAAGACCATAACTAGTCCCTTACTAGCCATGATAGGCATTTCATTAAACATATCATCAACATGTAACCTACAGGTGTAAACAACATGATTAAGTGTAGGGATGTCATACTTATCTGAGAATCACTATGAACCATTGTTCCCTCATGTCATTTTCTACATTATCATCTATTAAGTCATAGACACATCAACCATTCATGTATAAGTAAAAAAAAATTGAGATACATACATAGCTGATGTCATAAAATATATACATAACCCGCATAATAGGAACAAAAATACCATAAACATATCAGCCATCAAAATCCACATATAAATCAGCACATTTACACATGAAAATCAATGGTTTCTCATTAATGAATGCAATGAACCAACTGGAGATGGGACTACCATGTTCCACCCAACCATAGAATGGTTGAGCTAAATATTTATTCAGCCATTCACCCCATGCCACAACATATGTACATATTACCACATGTACAACATGCATGTAACACCACATGTACATAGCACTACATATCCAACATGTACATAGCATCATCTGTACACAACACCCCATATCCAACACACGTAGAGCACCATATGCATACAACACTGCATATACATCATGCACATAGTACAATATGTAGACAACACCATATATTCAACATGTACATAGCACCATCTATACCTAGCACTGAACATGAAACATTCATAAAACATTATCTGTACTAACACCTTGTACATAATATTTCATAAACAACATGTACACACACTACATATGCACAATACTGCATGCGCACAACATCACAAATGAAGCATATAAAACGTATACAACATATGCACAACAGTAGTACCACACATCCAAAACCACATTGTTCTTACCAAGAAACCCGACTTCTAGTGTCTTCTACATGCGTATCCTAGCATGCCGCAGACCACACTGCTTTCATTTCGTTGATGTATCCCTTGGCATACATGTCCATAACATAGCCATAATATAATCACATAATATCAAATCATAACCACATGATATTAACCTCATATATTTGTCATGACTACTCTTCCCAATTGATTCCTCATAAGAACAAGAACCTCTTCATGTCATTTTTATATATAAGCAATCATTCCTCCAGTAGAATGATTCCTAATAACCCCATCGGACAGTGACATGGACACATAGACACACACATACATATACATAAAAATTAGCATAAAACAATCATGATCCATGATGACCCTCTTCGATAATAATGTACATACATGCATATATGCATATGATCATTAGCATAAATCAATCATGATTGCAACATAAATACTATATATCAAAGTCAAGGTTAAGAGAACTTCCTTTATTCATGCACAACATTGAGAACCACCGTTCCCAACTTAGTCAATCCATCCAACATCTCGGGTCCATTTACTTTACCTTTTTGGTTACCTTTCTCATGTTTGTACAACCATTGTCTATTTACCACAATGGACCCAACCAGTACAACTGACTGTCATAGTCTTACCTTCCGCTGAAGTTACTCATGCACATAGCTTCATCTGCGTTCTTACATGACCTGTTGGGTTCCACTGAACTCTCCTTGAGCTCCATCAACTTACCTCTTTTGCAAACCAATTCCCAAGACTCAAAACAAAAAAAGCAAGACAATAAACAACCAAGAAGGAAACCATGAAACCAATAACGACACCACAACCCAATTAGCATAACTATGCACTAGACACAATAAAAATCGAAAATCAAGTGTAACAATCGCAAAAGACCAAAAGTACATGACTAACAACAGACACCATGACTCAATCCCCATGGTTCCCAAGGAATGCTTAACTTGATCCTTCTTCAATATTTTATGGTAATCTCTTTGCCATTGAATCCCTTGCATCATATTTCCATAAACACATAATTGTTAGTGCATAAATAAACATAACAATACACTGGTTACCTTACCTTGTTGTGTAAGGCACATTGCTTGCAACTGAACACATCCACGCCATCTCCCAAGGGACTCCAATTCCCTTGACAAATCCTCCTGCAGCTAGAGACTGAATAATATACCTATCAAGTACATGTTCATGACTATAGCACATATCCACATAATGTCAGACAAAATCATGGTTAAGAAGACTCCTTGTATGCAAGGCACTCTTTCATTTGGAACTAGGGTTTCTAAACATAGCCAAAGGGATTCTTGCCCAATTCCTTTATTTTATCTTTTTACCTTGATACAACTGAGGCTTACTATGTACTATCACGTCACTCAATTGTTAGTTATATAAACACATCAACTATTACCTTGTCACATTAATACCAAGCATGTTTCCTGCAACTTCTCACACATCTCAACCACATGTTCCAACTATCGAGACAATAATATCTATCAATTTTAAATAAACCTTAACCAATAATAATAATAATAATAATAATGTCATAGTCCATAGTTAACTCATAGTCATTAGACATAACACTACAACTGTCACCTACTACACTTGAGTACATATCAATTGTCTCAACACGTATGTATAAGTACAACCATTTTAAAACAAGATCATTTGAACACATACTCATATTATGCAATTCATCAAACATTCAACCAACTTGCAACCATACCATGTTAAGTAAATCAACTAGACAACATAATCAAACAGTTAAGTACCAAACATACGACATAAGCAAACTTGTATCTTAATGTATCTTAGGGGAGGCAATCTTGTCTGCACAATCAATCCAAGTTACCATGATAAAACTTCACAACATATCAACTCAAATATAAATCATGATATCCATAATAGTAACTAACAAACATGTTCACATCATAAGCTCATAAGCATTTGTTGTTCATGCATAACAATCACATATGTACGATGATTCTAGATTAGTACAACACCATATCACATATATCTCGACTCATACCTTAATATCGCAACTATAAACATTTGCATAGGTAAAACTAGGTTAACACAATACATATAACATCAAGATATTCAATGCAATTAATATAACCATCACGCATATGACCAATCCAAATTACAACATCAAGATCTCAATGAAATAACCATAATCATCAAGTTAATATCATATAACAACAATAAGCTATATATCATGATCATCATCAACATATAACCTAATCATCAAGCTATATAACATAAAACAACAATAACAATATAAAACCACAAGATACCATCATTCTTGACTATTTGACTCATGTGCATATGACTACATTAATGTACTAACATCTATCATGAATATAACCACAACATCAAAAGACATTTACATAAACCTATTGTATATAAACCTAATGCATATAACAATCCTTGACACATATACCTTCTTTCCAAATATGCAATACCTGTATGACGATATTCTCTTACCCCAGATTCTAATGCTGCAACCTCATTACGATGATCTACATCTCCTACTCAATTTAAACCAACATATTAAAATTATAACAACCAATAACATCATGATGACCAAATTTTTTCATACAATGACTTCACAAGGCATTTTTGACCTACTATTCATGCATACTATAACTAAGAGAATACATTCATAACAACTGCATATGGACATATACCACATGAGTACCAAACCGTATACACATCATTCTAGCTAGAGTCCAGTCAGACCATATCAACTGCACAAGCCATGACCTCATGCATGACAACAACCATTACTCCATTATACGCATTACCACATGCAACCATCAACATGCATAAGCAATGCATAATCAACTACACATACGCATGAACGCATGTAGTCGAGCATAAGCGATCAATAATTGTAACCAACCTACAACACTGATACATGTAATAAAATATACAAGAATGAAACCTAACATACAAGGATGTAATCAAGTGACATACAACAACATGTAAGCAACATACAACAATATGTAACCAGTCATATACTCATAAGGATGCATTCCACAAAATCAATATGAAATTCTCCATGATAATCATACTACAATCATAATCAATCAGCAAGCACATGAAATGCAAGTGTAAGAGACACACATGAAACTGACATGCATGCATGACCAACACACGTTGCCTATCCAGTCCAAGAGTTGAACCATGCTTTGATACCACTCTGTAACACCCTCCTCCCACATCCACCCAAGTAACCATACCAACAGGAGTAAACATGAGACGAGAGGCTACTATGATCAGATTCGACCTCCTATGTGACCTTAATGAAGTTTAATCAACAGAAACATCACACATAGTGATCCAACATCAACAACAAAACCATCAGGAGACATGTCCGCGACTCAAAAAACATGTCCCTGGGTCCTACTATTGTTCTGGATCACTTAGGCCATAGTCGCTCTCATGCTATGGGTAAGGAAGCGATCATCAACCTAAAATCACTCTCACAGACTTGCTTGCCAGTGACGAGAGACCAAAATTTCCATTCTCATGCCAACAACCATGATATTTAAGCCACTTTTTCAAGCCTAGCGCCCAGGCCACTGCCTAGAATGGAGTGATAGCTTAGAATCAATAAACATACAGGGAAACAATGATGAAAAAGAAATAAGATGAACAATACCATCATTATACCCCTACTAGCCATGACAAGAATTTCATCAAACATATCATCAACATGTAACCTACAACTGTAAACAATAGAATGAAGTGTAGGGATATCATACTTATCTGAGAATCGTTATGAACCATTCTTCCCTCATGGCATTTTTTGCATTATCATCTATTAGGTCATATACACATTATTTATTCATCTATAAGTAAAAACATGCTGAGAGACATACATAGTTATTGTCATAAAATATACATATAACTAGCATAATAGGAACATAAATACCATAAACATATCAACCATCAAAATCCACATATACATCAATACATTTACACATGAAAATCAAGGGAATGAATTTCTCATTAATGAATGCAATGAACCAACTGGATATGGGACTACCACATTCCAATTGACCATAGAATGGTTGAGAAAAATCTCTTTTTATCCATTCACCATCGTTCCATATCCCAAACATGAATTTGGGGCTCAAACCAAAAGAACCAACCAGGGCATATTGAGGCTAAACCACCTCACTCTCATGTTGGGTCATGGAAAAGGTATGAATTTACTATTAACTTATTATCTTTTTCCTTTATTCTCATCCTTTTTATATCTCAATGTGCTAATCTATTAAGAAATTGCGGCAAGAAATATAGAAATTATTTGTAGTTATGCTTTGGCTAATTATTATCCTTCTTTATTCAGAAAAGTACGAAAAGGGACAACTGTTGTTCCCTAACTAAGGAAAAACGGAAAAGCAGCAAGCTAAGGAAGGAACGCGTGGTTGCAGATACGTCCAAAAGAAAATCAACAGGATCAACACGAGAAGGGAAATATGTCTGAACTTAGAAAATTACGTGAATCCCTCAGGATCGAGAGATCTTGAGGGATTGCTTTTATCATCTATATTTTTACCCCTTTCTCATTATAAAAGGCAACGATTGTAAGCAGAAGGGGGAGGACTTTTTTTATTATTATTATAATTCTCAATTACAGACTTTCGTTGTAGCTAAGAATGTAAATACGTTGTAATACTCTTTCATGATTAATACATAAGAGGAGTTGTTGTTCCTTTTCATTTATCTGAAATAACCAGCAGTGTACGCTGGCGGCTAAGGGCCCGCCTTCTGGTGGAATTCACTGCTTCCCCTGTGTCATATATTTCTGATTCTTGCAAATGTGACAGTTGATAGTATTATTGCTTTCTGCTATTTTATTTCGTTGTTGTTCCTTATTTCTTTCCGTTGATAGAATAGCTTTGTTTTATATAATTTACAACATTGTTTAATTAGTTTCCTTTCACTTTGGATTGAGTTTCCTAGATGACTATCCTGCTCGATGTAATCAACTGTAATGAGAATTAACTATTGTTGTTAGTTGCTTAGATTGATGTCATCATTGTTTTACAGAGTAGTGTGTTTGATTTAAATTCAATCAGTTTCTACATGAAGAGTTATCATTGCTGTACTCTTAACTGATAGTGCTATTACTTGAATTGCATACTATTGTTACCTGAATTGTTGTAGGATTTGATTTCATTAAAGGATTGAGATTTCTTTTAATTGCAATTAGAATTTACTTGTTACATCCATTTACTCTTGTATTCAAAAGATCTATACTGCAATTTAGAAGCATTACTCTCTGAGTTAAATATATGCCACATATTGTGTACACTCTTGAAATAGAAAGACCTACCTGGATTCATAATTAATGTGAAGATAATTAGGAGTTGAAAAGGCACCTTTTATCAACCAACACCTCATCAATAGAAACCGTTCTTTACCGTAATACATCCCGGATCACTAGGCCAACACAATGAACACATCATAATAGGTGTTTCTATGATCTCCACCTGATCACTTGGCCAAACAAGCATGGATGCCACTAGATTTCTCCACCTACACTGTGAGGAATCCTTTCTCCTAGTCTCTCAGGCTTTACTGCAATCGAAACCTGCATCACTAGGCCCTAAAATGAGACCCACTCTCTAGGCTTTACCACATATCCCAAACCCGGGATTACTAGGCCCAACAGAGAGAAACCACCTCTTGGCTTTATCGCATACCCTCCCATTCCTTGGCAAGGATTCATAGGCCCACCAAGACAACATAATCCTAGATTTACCACAACCCAGAGTCTATCTCAGGGGTCACTAGGCTAGTGGCTTTACCTTGATCCATAGTTTGGTTAAGGGACCACTAAGCCATGCACTCTATCATTCAGAGATCTACCCCTCAACTTCGAATACATTCAGTAATCCAGCTCAACCAAAACATGAGAACCCCATCACAACATGGCTATCCAGAAATGGCAAGGCTAGGCTAAAAACACTATTACACCTAGAAAAACCCATGCCATGATATAAAAGAACCACATGCAATACCATGCATTCCAAATCTAGCAAGAAAAATACACATGCAAGTTGAAACCTGCAATGAAGCTTGTTGTAGCTGCTTGATCCTTCCTTTCCCTACTTGATTTTTGCTTCCTCTTGCCTTCTTTTCCTTTCTTGCTTCAATGCAAAAATGCTCCAAGAGAACTCTAAGTGTCCAAGAGTATAAGAGAGAGAGAGAGAGAGAGAGAGAGAGAGAGATAATAATGAGAGAGCTCCAAAACTCAACTGACAAATGTTACCAATTGATCCTTAGAAGCCTTTTTATGAATGAGGCCTCTATTTTCTTCATTTTCCATTATTGTCCTTTAATTTCCTCCTCACATGCAACCTGTGACCTTTCACCTTCCTTTTCTCGTAATTTCCATTATTTTCATAAATAAATGTACCAAAAATATCATTTTTCCTTTCCAAAGCCTTAGTCATTTCCTTTTCCAATCTCCTTAGCCATAAACAACCAAATGAACACCCCCCTAGGATGTCCTACTCAACATTCAGATTGGAATAAGTGTCCCAACCATCATGGTCTTATATATTCTTACATGGAATTTTTACCACGGCTGTTACAGGAACCTCCCCCTTGGGGGATACTGTCCTCGGTGTTCAATGCCACTTATAACCAACAAGACTGCTAAAAACAAAACATACTTCTCATGGATCTTTATAACACAACTCATTGCAGTATTTTCAATGAGTGACATACTCAAAAGTAGAACATCATGACAGCATGACCGGATAACAACCATACTGCATACTAGAGATTTATAACACAACTCATTACGATATTTGTAATGATCGCATATGCATATTTCCAAAACCAACAAATAAAGGATACTATGTCTGCATTTGCAACAAGGGAATCTAGAGGCTCACACCTCCACCCTCAAAGTAATACCAGGATTCACCTCCTTCCCAGGGAGTCCAAAATCCACTGCAAAGTCAAATTTGCATCTAATGTCCAACGCTACAATCTAATGCCACTTGTCCTTTCAATGAATAGTTACCGACTCATTGTTCCAATGCACACTCCCAATGTGCATATGATTCCATCTGGAAATGCTCATGATCAAAATAAATATATCCACCACCTTCCCTTCTTTGTTGTTGAGTCCCTCGAGAAATCCAGTCACCGCCTTTTGTGTAGTTACTCACCTTCCAAGTTCCCCAAAATCCCCTAACCCAAGCGATCCATCCCTTGGCAATGATTCCTCGCATCGAAAAATACAAAACTAAGGCATATACCTACCTCAAAGCCATCATACCAGTCATAGCATGCTCATGGAAATCAATGGACACTATTGGATACTAGTGCTGCAGCCAATTCTTGCAATTGATTTCGACCACCCAATCAAGCATGTTCATGCATTCACATTCCAACCACATACATTTCATTAGATTCAAATAAAATGAAATAACCTCAAATCATATCTTATTGGTAGTTCATCAATAAGGTACACTTGAAATTATGTTTGCTTCCTGTCACAACAAGTCAAACTAACATCTTTGACCAAATCAACATGTATAAAAATATCACATTAGGTTAGCTCAAAATGCCACCATCATAACCATCATAAACAAGAATCATATATCACATATAATCATCATATACCATATCCATAAATCAGATGCATAATAAAACTAAAATAAAATGTTGATACTTATCCTTTCATCAATCCTTAGCTTCTACCTTTGTCTTTACTCCATACGCACTCCAGATTGGTTGTTACACCCAACAAACACCTAGTGCCTTCTCCTCAACCATGTGCACATACACATCATGTGCATCACAAAATACAACTACACACATCATACAACACAATGCAATACGTGCATCTACACCAGTACCATATGTACACAGTACCACCTGTACATTGCAACACTTGCACAACGTGTGCATAACATCACATGTACACAACACCACCTGCACAATGTGTACACAACGCCATATGTACATTGCACCAATGTACAGTGTGTACAAAATACCACATGTACACAGTACCACACGCACGACATGTAAGCAACACCACATGTACACAATGCCACATGCATGACATGTACATAATACCACATGCACAACATGTACATAAGGCCATATGTACACTGCACCAATGTACAACGTGTACAAAATACCACATGTACATAGTACCACAGGCACGACATGGGCGACACCACATGTACACAATTCCACATGCATGACATGTACACAACACCACCTGCACACAACGCCACTTGTACAATATGTACACAACACCACATGCACACAAAACCACTTCTACAATCATGCACACCACACCATATGCACATAGCACCACATGTACAACATGCACGCAACACCACATGTACATAGCACTGCATATCCAACATGTACATAGCATCATCTGTACACAACACTGCATATCCAACACGTGCAGAGCACCATATGCATACAACACACATATCCATCATGCACACAATACAATATGTACACAACACTGTCTATCCAACATGTACATAGCACCATCTATACCTAGCACTGAATATGAAACATTCATACAACACTATCTGTACTAACACCCTATATGTAATATTGCATAAACAACATGTACACACACTACATATGCACAATTACTTCATGTGCACAACATCACAAATGAAACATGTACAACATATACAACATATGCACAACAGTAGTACCACACATCCAAAACCACTGTTCTTACCAAGAAACCTTACTTCTAGTGTCTTATCCATACTCATCCTAGCATGTCGTAGACCACACTGCTTTCATTTCATTGATTTATCACTAGACATACTTGTCCATAACATAGTCATAATATAATCACATAATATCAAATCATAACCACATGATATTGACCTCATATATTTGCCATGACTACTCTTCCCAATTGATTCCTTATAAGACCAGGAACCTCTTCATGTCATTTTTCTGCGTAAGCAACCATTCCTCAACCAGAATGATTCTTGATAACCCTGTTGGACAATGACATAGATACATAGACACATACATACATATACATAAACATTAGGATAAAACAATCATGATCCATGATGACCCTAATAGATAAAAACGTACATACACACATATATGCATATGATCATTAGCTTAAAGAAATCATGATCAAAACATAAATACTAGATATCAAGGTCAAGGTTAAGTGAACTTCCTTTATTCATGCACAACATTGAGAACCACCATTCCCAACTCAGTCAGGCCATCCGACATCTTAGGTCCATTTAATTTACTTTTTTGGTTACTCTCATGTTTTTACTGCCACTATCTATTTACTACAATGGACCCAACCAGTCCAACTGACTGCCATAGTCTTACCTTCCGATGTGCTTACTCATGAACATAAATTCATACGAGTTCTTATATTACCTGTTGGGTGCCACACAAATCTCCCCAAGCTCCATAAACTTACCTCTTTCCCAAACCAATTCCCAAGACTCAAAACATAAAAGGAAAGACAATAAACAACTAAGAAGGAAACCATGAAACCAATAACGACACCACGACCCAATTGGCATAATTATGCACCATACTTAATCAAAATCACAAATCAAGCTCAAAAATCAGAAAAGGCCAAGAACACAAGACTAACAACTGACACCATGACTCAATCCCCATGGTTTTCAAGGAAATCTCAACCTGAGCCTTCTTCAATATTTCATGGAAATCTCTTTGCCATGCAATCCCCTGCATCATACTGCCATCAACGCATAATTGTCAATGCATAAATAAACATAACAATACACTTACTACGTCACCTTGTTGTGCCAAGCACATTGCTTGCAACTGAACACATCTATGCCATCTCCTAAGGAACTCCAATTCCCTTGACAGATGCTCCTGCAGTTAGAGACTGGCTAATAAAGCTATCAAGTACATGTTCATGACTATAGCACATATCCACATAATGTTAGATAAAATCAAGGATAAAAAGACTCCTTCTATGTAAGGCACTCATTTGTTTGGAATTAGGGTTTCCAAACATAACCAAAGGAATTTTTGCCCAATTCCTTTATTTTCCCTTTTTACCTCCTTGTAGTCGAGGCTTACTATGTACTGTCACGTCACCCAACTGTTAGTTTTATAAACGTATCAAATATTACATTGTCATGTTAATACCAAGCATGTTTCTTGCAACTGCTCACACATGTAAACCACATGTTCCAGATATCGAGACAATAATATCTATAAATTTGAAATAAACCTTTACCAAGACTAACAATCATGTCATAATCCATAGTCAACTCATAGTCATTAGACATAACGCTAAAACTGTCACCTACTACACTCAAGTACATATCAAATGTCTCAACATATATGTATAAGTACAACCATCTTAAAACAAGATCATTTTAACACATACTCATATTATGGAATTCATCAAACATTCAACCAACTTGCAACCATTCCATGTTAAATAAATCAACTAGACATAATCAAATAGTCAAGTACCAAATATACGACATAACCAAACTCATACCTTAATGTATCTTAGGGGAGGCGATCTTGTCTACACAATCAATCCAGGTTAACTCGATACAACTTCAGAACATATCAACTCATACATATAACATCAAGATATTCAGTGAAATGAACATAACCATAATTCATATGACCAATCCAAATTACAACATCAATATCTCAATGAAATAACCCTAATCATCAAGTTAATAACATAAACAACAATACGCTATATATCATTCTCATAAACAACATATAGCCTAATTATCAAGTTATCTAACATAAAAAAACAATAACAATGCATACAACCACATGTTACCATCATTCTTGACTATCCAACTCATGTGCATATGACTACACTAATCAACTAACATCTATCATGAATGTAACCATAACATCAAAATACCTGTACATAAACCTAATGTAAATAAACCTAATGCATATAACAATCCTTGACTTACATACTTGCATGCAAAACATGCAATACATATATGATGATATGCTCTTACCCCAAAGTCCAATGCCGCAACCTCATTATGATGATCTGCATCTCCTACTCTATCTTAGCCAACATATTAACATCATAACAACAAATAGCACCATGATGACCTAAATTTGCATACAATGACTTCACAAGGGATGTTTTACCTACTATTCATGCATACTATAATCAAGACCACACATGCATAACAACTACATATGGACATATAACACATGAGTACCAAACCATATAAACATCATTGTAGCTAGAGTCCATTCATCAATGCAGGACCATATCAACTTCACAAACCATGGCCTCATGCATGAAAACAACCATTACTCCACTGTACACATTGCCACATGCAACCATCAACATTCATAAGAGATGCATAATCAACTACACATACACATGAACACATGTAGTCAAGCATAAGAAATCAATACTTGTAACCAACCTACAAGATCGATAGATGTAATAAAACATACAAGAATACAACCTAACATACAAGGATGTAATCAAGCGACATACAAAAACATGTAAGAAACATATAACAATATGTAATGAGCCATATACTCATGACGATGCATTCCACAAAATCAGTATCGAATTCTCCATGATAACCATACTACAACCATAATCAATCATCAAGCAAATGCAACAAGCCCATGAAATGCAAGTGTAAGAGACACACATGAAACTGACATGCTTGCATGACTAACACACACCACCCATCCAGTCCTAGAGTTGAACCATGCTCTGATACCACTTTGTAACACCCTCCTCCCACATCCACCCAAGTAACCATGCCAACCAAGGTAAACATGAGACGAGAGGCTACTATGATCAGATTCAACCTCCTATATGACCTTAATGAAGTGGAATCAATAGATACACCACACATAGTCATCCAACATAAAAAAATAGAACCCTCAAGAGACATGTCAGCCACTGAAACATACTGTCCCTCAGTCCCACTATTCTTCTAGATATCCTAGGCCATAGTCGCTCTCATGATATGGGAAATGGAGCGACCAACAACCTAAATTCACTCTCATAGGCTTGCCCGGCAGTGACCAGAGACCAAAATTTCCAGTTCTATGCCAACAACCATGAGATTTAAGCCACTTTTTCAAGCCCAAAGCCCAAGCCACTACCCAGAATGGAGTGATAGCTTAGAATTAGTAAAAATACAGGGAAACAATGATGCAAAAGAGATAAGTTGAACAAGACCATAATCCGACCCCTACAAGTGTAAACAACATAATTAAGTGTAGGGATCTCATACTTATCTAAGAATCGCTATGAACCATTGTTCCCTCATGTCATTTGCTGCATTACCATCTCTTAGGTCATAGACACATTATCCATTCATGTACAAGTAAAAACATGTTGAGATCCATACATAGTTGTTTTCATAAAATATACATAGAACCAACATAATAGGAACATAAATACCATAAAAACATCAGCCATCAAAATCCACATATACATTAGTACATTTACACATGAAAATCAAGGGAATGAATTTCTCATTAATGAATGCAATGAACCAACCAGAGATGGGACTACCACGTTCCACCCGACCATAGAATGGTTGAGCCAAATCTCTCTTCATCCATTCATCTCCATGCCATATTCCAAGCATGAATGTGGGACTCAAAACAAAAGAACCAACCAGGGCTATCAAGGCTAAACCATCTCACCCTCATCAACAGAAACCAGGATTTACCTTTATCCATCCCAGATCACTAGGCCAACACAATGAACACATCATAACAGGATTTACCGTCATCTCCACCCGATCACTAGGCCAAACAAGCATGGATTCCACCAGATTTCTCCACCTACACCATGAGGAATTTTCTTGTCTCCTAGTCTCTCAGGCTTTAGCGCAATCCAAACCCGGATCACTAGGCCCTAAACCAAGACCCACTCTCTAGGCTTTACCACATATCCTGCCATTCACCGGAAAGGATTCCTAGGCTAACCAAGGCAACATATTCCTTGCTTTACCGCAAGCCATAATCTGGCACAGGGGTCACTAGGTCAGTGGCTTTACTGTGATCCACAGTCTGGTTCAGGGACCACTAGTCCATGTGCTATATCATTTGGAGATCCACCCCACTCAACTTCAAATCCATCTGGCAATCCAGCTCAACCAAAACATGAGAATTCCATCATACCATTGATATCCAGAAATGGTAAGGCTAGGCTGTAAACACTGTTACACCTAGAAAAATCCATGCCATGATAGAAAAGAACCACATGTAATACCATGCATGCCAAACATACCAAGGAAAATACACATGCAAGTAGATACCTGCAATGAAGGATGCATTTCCCTTCTTTATCTTTACTTCCTCTTGCCTTCTTTTCCTTTCTTGCTCCAGTGCCAAAATGATCCAAGAGAACTCTAAGTATCCAAGAGTATGAGAAAGAGAGAGAGAATAATGGCAAAGCTCCAAAAATCAACTGACAAAGGTTACCAACTGATCCTTAGAAGCTTTTTTATGAATGAGGCCTCTATTTTCTTCATTTTCCATTTTTTGCCTTCAATTTCCTCATCACATGCAACTAATGACATTTCACCTTCCTTTTCTCCTAATTTCCATTATTTTCATAAATAAATGTGCCAAAAATACCATTTTCCCTTTCCAACGCCTTAGCCATTTCCTTTAAAAAATTCCTTACCCATAAAAAACCAAATGAACACCCCTAAGATGTCCTCCCCAATTTTTCAACTTGGAATAAGTGTCCCATCAATTGTGGTCGTATATATTTTTACATGGAATATTTACCAAGGTTGTTACAACATATGCCCAAAATACTTTCCACTTTCTCCCAGAATAAATTTGCATCAGGTTCCTTTTCCTATTCTAGCTTCCTCTTCCTGCTCCAACTTTTCTCTTCCTAAACTATTTAGCATCCAGATGACCCTCAAGAAGGATATACTTATGACATTTTCATCAGGAAGTTAGAAGTATTCAAACACTCAAATATTCATGCAAGTAGGATATGCAATAATCTAAAAGATAAATGTAAGCAAGAGCAATGTCATAAAGAAATAACATAAGTTTAGGAGGTACCTATGTTTAAAAAGAGTTGGTAAGCTCCCTCTTGAACCAACCTTCAAGATTCATTATTGTCTATCATCCATATATCAATGTTACCTTCAATATTTTTAATCGTCTTTGTTAGTAGCCAAGACCAATTAAGACTAGCCCATCTAAGGTTACATTGAATCTGTCATAGGTGATGAAACAAATTCTCATTGATCATGCTAGGGTTTCAATATTGCATAACTCAAGCCTTTATCATATCTAGGCCCTTCACACT
The DNA here is from genome assembly GCA_000404065.3 of Pinus taeda. Classification (NCBI taxonomy): domain Eukaryota; kingdom Viridiplantae; phylum Streptophyta; class Pinopsida; order Pinales; family Pinaceae; genus Pinus; species Pinus taeda. The sequence goes on along the minus strand of APFE030608683.1, from coordinate 2,499 downwards.
CCAAGGTTTCTTCCAAATCCTAACCTCATGCTATCCACTAAACACTAATAACTAGGTTGCCCAGGGTTTCCTTCAAACCCTAACACTCTTTTAGGTCTCTACCATCTTCAATTTATTCCATCAACGATGTCTTCATAGGGGTGATCTCAATGAATTTTATGCGTCCCAACTTTGATACCATGTTAATTTTCCTTAGGGCTATATTGTTTAGTGTTGTTGATAACTGCATTTTATACTTTTCATTATTTAGATATGCATTCACCCCATAACATCATCACATCGTTAGCAATTATGTAGAAGGAAAAATATCATCAATAATTCAGTGGAACTATAAAAGGAACATTAGATGGAAAACATGCACAAATAGAGACACTAGGATTTGGTCGGAAACCAGGGGAAAACCCCACAAGGGGGAAAACTTGAAATTTTTCTTCTTCTTTTATTCAATATTCATCAATTATTCAGCTGAGATACGAAGTACATCCATAGTGAGATATATAAACATGAATGTAAAAGAATTATGTCATCGGGCCATGCAGGCCATACCAATCGGGCACTGTAGACAATACCAACCCAGGCACGTATAGTCAACCACATCACCACATGTCCATACCAATCGAGCACAATGGGCCATAACAATCGAGCACTAAAACTAATACCAACTGAGCACTGAGTGGGCCATACAAACTGGGCCACCCTGGGCCATGCGAACTAGGCCACCCTAGGTCATACAAACTAGACCACCCTAGGTTGTGTTATTTGGGCCTCCCTGGGCCATGCGAATCGGGCCACCCTAGGCCATGTGAACTGGGCCACCCTGGGCCATGCGAACTAGGCCACCCTAGGCCATGCGAACTAGGCCACCCTAGGTTGTGTTATTTGGGCCTCCCTGGGCCATGCGAATCGGGCCACCCTAGGCCATGCAAACTAGGCCACCCTGGGCCATGCGAACCAGGCCACCCTGGGCCATGCAAACTGGGTCACCCTAGGCCATGCAAACTAGGCCACCGTGGGCCATATGAACCATGTAATAAGTGGGCCATCTAAGGATATTATTTGGGTCATATAAACCATGTAATGAGTGGGTCATCTGAGAAGGCTATCTGGGGCATACGAACCATGTATTGGGCTATCTAGGCCATACGAACGATGTAATGAGCAAGCTATCTAGGCCATACACACCATGTAATGAGCAAGCCATCTTAGTGGGATATTTGGGCCATACGAACAATGTAGATCCAACCATAAAACCACACCACCATACCATGTAAGCCATACCACTATGCCATGTGAGCCTCAACATAGAGATGATTTGAAATTAGAGTCTGTGTTTTCTTCCTCTTTTCCAAAATCAAATAAAAACAAAAATAGGACCATGTTGACACTTTAAATATATGACTCGCACAAGATTGACCCCAAGTATTGAAAATTTATTAGTTCTAGATGCCCTGAAAAATGGGATAGTCATTAGGTTTAGGGAAAACAGAGATATGGTCCCAACTAGGCCTCGTCATTTTGAGCCAAAAAAGCTTCTCAAACATAAAAAATCATTTGATACAGAGATCGAAACCATGATCAAGTTAAATTGGTGAAAAAGATGGAAATGAAAGAAAACATTCACATGCAAACCTAGCTAAAGCATCTGCATACCAAAAATTCGGAAGATGGGAGAAAACTTGATATAATAACAACTGGAGTTGTGCTACTTGACTCCTACGATGTAGAAGACACTTGTGCCTACTCGCATTCCTATGTGTGCAACATATTATATTATATTATTCTCGGCAACTCTGTTCTGTCTCGATAAAGGTCAACTCTGTTCTGTCTCGATAAACCAATTACTCCATAAAATATTGAAAACAACTGCCAAATCCTCAATATTGTCACTGCACCTTTGAGACTGTCTCTTAGATATTCATGGTGATTTATGCCATCTATTCATTTGAAAGCACACGATCCACTTGTACTGCGCTTCTCAAAATAAAGAGACATAAGTCATGGATCGAACCAATTTTCATGTTATTATATAAATGTAAAATAATTGTTTTGATTTATATTTGATTTTCATTGAAAATGGTTATTGGTTGGCTCTGATTCGCGCATTGACCAGAACAGTTCCTTGACCTGGATATTCTATGTGAGAGTTGTAAAATATAAGTATCTTCTACAACGCTTGTTAAACATAACTTAAAAATATGTTTTTAATAGATTAAGTTTTTAATGTTTTTAACTTTATTTTTAATAGATTAAGTTTTTAATGTTTTTAACTTTATTTTTAATAGATTAGATTTTTAATGTATTTAAAAGATCGAAATTTTTAATAGAGTTTGAAATACTATTTTATCTTTGTATCTCATCCCATCTACTTCCATAGAACAATCGTCTTGGACACAAAGTGGATATAGAGAGCCACTGCACTCAATATATTATGCATTCTATGCCCCAACTACTACTTCTGATTAAATTTCACTGCCAACTCATCATTTTTTTGAGGTGTTC
>APFE030608682.1:0-35125 GCA_000404065.3 Pinus taeda | reverse complement strand
ACTAAACCAGAGATCACTCACCTCCGTGTTTTCGGCTCTCGAGCATGGGCCCGGATTCCCTCTGAAAAGAGGAAAACTCTTGATCCACAGAGCATTGAGTGCATCTTTGTTGGATACCCTGATGGTGTGAAGGGATATCGACTCCTCATTCCCTCTACGGAAAAGCTCATCATTGAGCGAAGTGTCAAATTTGAGGAAAGTCTTTCGCATGCACCTCAGTCGCCGCATGCAGACACTTTTTATCTACCTCATGTCCGAGATGATGACTCAGTGCACTCAGATGCAGATACAGATCATACAGATGCCGAGGAAGAGCATGAAAATGCAGAGACAGAGTCTTCAGATACAAATCTAGTGCATGCAAATGATGATCCACATCCAAGCCCAGATCGGGCTTCCAGCAGTGAATCATATTCCCCTGTCATAAATCAGAGAACAAGGAGCTTACGGGAGATATATGCACAAGACCAACCAGATGCTAGAAATGGTCTTGTGGGGGATAATTCTGATCTGTAGAGGACTAGCTCAGAGTTTATTGAGCCTCCTCTTGTCCTCATTGCCACTGAACCATCACCCTCGTGGCATTGTCATTTGGTTCAGTCTTCTGATCCACAGTCTTATGTTGAGGCTGTTGGGCATCCATCTTGGGAGTCCGCCATGGAGGAGGAGTATAACTCCCTCCTTGAGAACCAGACTTGGGATCTGGTCCCCCTTCCTTTAGGAAGGAAACTTGTCCGATGCAAATGGGTCTATAGGACCAAGAGTGTTGCAGATGGGGAAATCACCAGACAAAAAGTGAGGCTAGTAGCTAAAGGCTTCCAACAAGTTCATGGCATTGATTATGACGAGACCTTTGCTCCAGTAGCAAAGATGGATTCCATACGCCTTACACTTACCATTGCGGCTGCCCAGAGGTGGGAAGTACATCTGATGGATGTGAAGAATGCCTTTCTTCATGGAGACCTATCTGAGGGGATCTACATGGAGCAGCCACATGGTTTCGTTCAAGATTTATCTTTGGTCTGCAGACTAAAGAAATCTCTCTACAACCTTAAGCAGGCCCTGAGAGCTTGGTACGCGAAGATGGATTCTTTTCTCTTATCACAAACTTTGAAAGATGTAAGTCTGATCCGAATGTTTACATGCTTAGGACACATGATTCTCTTCTTATCTTAGTTTTGTATGTAGATGATCTCCTAATCACTGGCAGCTCGGCTTCAACCATTGCTACAGTCAAGAGGGCCTTGCATGATAGGTTCTTGATGACGGAAATGGGTCCATTACACTTCTTTCTTGGTCTTGAGATTAGCCAAGATGCCACAGGCATCAAACTCTCTCAGGCTAAGTATGCACGGGATCTCCTCGAGAGATTTCGCATGGCTGACTGCAAGCCAGCACTGACTCCTTTTCTGTCTGGGGTCCGCCTTGAGGATGGAGGTGACACTCCATTAGTTGACAGCACTCTCTACTGACAGCTAGTGGGGAGCTTATTGTACCTCACCCACTCCAGACCAGATCTCTCATATGCAGTAGGGGCAGTTTCCAGATACATGCAGGAGCCGCATGAGCTACACTGGAATGCTGCCAAGTGCATCCTTCGATATGTGTAGGGCACCATCACCTTCGGGATTCACTATGCAGTAGGCAGTGCATTGAATCTCCTTGGCTTCACAGATTTTGATTGGGCGGGAGACAGCATTGATCAAGTCCCCCTCTGGCTATTCACTCAGTCTAGGATCTGGCCCTATCTGTTGGTCGAGCAAGAAGCAGGCTGCTATTGCTCTCTCTTCAGCTGAGGCCGAGTACAGAGGAGTAGTCAACATCACCATTCAGGCTCTGTGGCTACAACACTTCCTCACTGAGTTGGGCGTTCAATTCCGCCAGCCCATTGTCATCTGGTGTGACAACCAGAGCACTCTCAAATTTTGTAGGGATCCAGTACAGCGGCAGCGAACGAAGCACATAGAGATCCATATGCACTACATCAGAGACTTAGTACATGGTCGGGTCATTGATTTGCAGTTCTGTCCCTCAGCCGAACAGACTGCAGACATCTTCACCAAGACATTCACTGAGCAGAAGTTTCGCTCTCTGTGTGATCGTCTTGGAGTGAAGGACATAGTTGCTTAGCAACTGTCTCCTCTTTTCTTCCTCTTTTCTTTTGATGACATTATATTTTGAGGGGGGGTTTTTCCCACGAGGTTTTCCCTCTTTCCTCAATTTTAATACATGTTGTTGTATTTTGGGTGACCTTTGGCCTTAGTTGTCGGGGCCCATTTTCTATTTTTCCCCATAGTGGTGTTCAGGGGGGTGTTGGAACTACTACACCTACATGCAGACTCTCAGTTAGAGCATGCAACTACATGCAACTACATGCAACTGCATGCGGACTCTTAGTTAAAGCATGCAACTACATGAAACTACTACACATCTACATGCGGACTCTTAGTTAGAGCATGGGATTGCATGCAAGATTCCTTTTGCATGATTTACTCCTTGATTTGCTCCTTCTTTAACTCCGCAACTGACTAGTTATCTCCGGAACTTGTTGTAGGTGTTGAGTCTTTTCATTGATCACCACTATAGTTCATTACCTTGGGATCTTCACCCACTATAGTTCATTACCTTGGGATCTTCACCCAGTAATGCTATATAATGAGCATTGTAACATATTTTCTAATGAATCATTCTTTTCTTCTTTCGATTTTCCTTTAATGTTTTTGCTTTGCAAAGTTGTGTGTTCAACCTTTGCTAGCTAGATTCATCTATGCATGTTTTCTAACACATTTACAGCTTAATATGGTCTGCCTACCTCTATTCATAAATTCGATGGAATGAAATTTGAATACTATGTCACTCAAAAGAAAAAAAAATCTGATGTGATCTGATCTCAAACAACGCTCCATCAATTCTCAATTCAATAAAATCGAAGAACAACCACAAAGATCATCTCTGCAACACTCCAATAACCACCGCTTGGCTCAGTTGTATCAGCACAACCCTGACAAGCCTCTGATATTATGGCTCCAAACGCAAGATAGATTCACTTCTTTTCTTTTCCAGGTGGCACGATCCACTGGGAAGCATGGAAAGCAGTAGGCGATCTTTCTTCGGTACAGGTAATCGGTTTGAGATCCAAGGATATGTGTCCTCACTCATATGCACCACGATTCCCTCTCTATCTTGATGTACTGATTCAATCGCGGTTACAGGCCCTCGACCTCGTTGTCACAAGAATTGCATGTGAGGTTCTTGGAAGAAGATGATCCTAGGTGGAATGATCCACGTTTCTTCCATATTCAAGAAAATCTGCAGCATGCACATAATTTGCAAGACGTACCAGGATTGATACCCCTCATCTTCCACCAGCCAATTATTCAGCGAGAACAAGGAGTTCTACATGCAGACGCCGTTGGGTGGTCGAAAATCTGGGCTCAGACACCAACTCTACTTGATTCCTCTCGAATCATCTTCAAACGAACTTTAATAATCTAATGGACAAACAAAAACTAAAAGAATACAAATATACCCTTTTATTTCTCTCGGCCTGTAAAGGCTTAGGCCTCGACGGTCTCTCATACCAATTTAAAAAACTAATAAGCTTATTAATTAATCAAATAATTACATATAAATATATGTAGTATTGTTTTAAGATAAGGAAAGTGTTTTGGACACACAATCAATTGATTAAGAGAATATCTCAACCATATACCAATTTAGGAATTTATTAGATCTAAACAACTCCTAGATAATAAGGACAAATTTCTTTACATAGAAAGAATCACAATTGAGACAAATAGGAATTACATTTTCAAGTGAAAGATAATTCGTTCTAAATTTTATTTGCATAAGCATCTTTGTGAGAATCATGGATTTTGTTTGGTAACTAATTAAGTATTAAGGCATGAGAATACTTAATTATATGAGAATGAGGTGGTGGAAGAAGGTCATATCTAGGGTGATAAAAGCTCTTCCTGGTATTTATAATATCATAAACAATCAATCATGATCGGTCAAGGGGCTTTTTTAGAGTTTCCATTTATGGATGGCACTAATTTAAAGAGAGGAAAGGTTAGTGTCAGCTTCATGATGTAGCTATTGTTGTATGTAAGCTTAGTTGTGGTTGAGAGTTGGAAAGTAACTATTACAAGGTGCATCTTTGTTTTGCTATGTACTTGCCTAAGGAATCACATGTTGTGCATCATCTTTTTGCTAGTGAACTTATTGTATTTGGTTTTTTGTATGGGTCTTTGGATAGTAATTTTCTATATTTTTCTCCCCTACTTTGGGTTGTTAATTATGGGTGGCCTCTTTTTACACTCCCCCTTTGAGCCTATTTCTTGAAAGTCTTTTCCTTTTCCTCGGCTTTTCTCCATCTGGTTTGCTAAAGCTTGGGTTCTCTCCCACTCTCCCCTTTTTCCTAACCTATCACCTTTGCCACTAAAGATCTTGGTGCACTTGTATTTTTTCCCCTATCTCTCCTCTAATCCTCTTCCCTGACTACAAATACTCTCTATCGGTTATCCCCTTTCATTTACTCTCTTTTTGTGCATTTTGTGACATCCCTAGAATGCCTCTCTCCTCTTGTCAACATGGATGTAGGAATAGTCTTTCGATCCCCGCAACAACCACTAATACATACCGCTCTTATATCCACCAAAACTTGTGCTCAAGTTGTGGCTCACTTTGTTGTGGCTAGGGATAGCATCCATAAAGTGACCGAAAGAAAGATTTTTAAAGTTGAATACTAAGTAAGACAAGTTAGAAGATTTGAATTCCTCATAGACAAGTCAAATTAGATACCAAAGACTAGATACCTAACGTAACAAACTTTTCAAGTGCATGTTTATCTTCCTACATGCAAACTACCATCCTATATTGTCATATCAAAACTCTCATGGGAAAGGTGTTGACAGATAGTGTAGAAAGTCAATAAGAAATCATAAAGTGGACAAGCTTAACAGGGAAGTCTGAATTACTGTCGTGACTTGTTTCTTCTCCTACATGCAAACTATCAACCTCTATTGGCATATCAAAACTCTAATGGAAAAGGCACTTACAAATAAGATAAACTATCAAGAGAAAATGATAATTTACATGATTTTTTTTTTTTTTGTAAGTTGAGGCAGTGCCTTTATTTTTCTATTTATATAAACTCAAGTTGATCCATATACAATAGTTTGGTTACCTCAACTTGTCCATGTGGGAAACCAAGTCTGTTGGCTACCTGAAATTATTATAGGCCATCCAGTACAAAAATTAATAAGTCTTTCAATCCACGCCAAGTAAACATCGCAACAAAAGACACTGATGATGTTCCAACCTAACATAAAACTATTGAAAAGAAAATGCTATCCTCAAAAAGAAGCAAACTATAAACTACATGAGCTCTTCCTTTCGGTCTTCCTTGTCACAATCCACATTTGCAGGTGTTGCTACCGAATTCTCCAGTGCTAGAGATAGCCTTTTCATTTCTTGCTAGATTTCATCCAGTTTGTTGTCCTGCATAATCATGATGATTTGTAGGTTTTTCATATCTTTCTTGATATTTGGCATACCTTGGGTGATTTCTGCCATTTCGCTCGCCACCTGCTCCAGCGCCCTGGCAAGTAAACACTTTAGCACCCAGTACACGTGCAAAGCTTGCTTGTAGAGTGTCATCCTTCCTCTAATGTGCCCCGGGTTAGGGATGATGTCCCCCCATTCCTCCATCTCTGGCTCAGAGTCTCCTTCCATGACATTGTCTTCCATTTCTTGTATGAGCTGACGAATGTCAATGTCTATTCCTTCTTTGTATGCATGTGCAGCCTCTTGTATAGCTATCCTCATGGTTTTCATGCTACGCCTCTGATATACTGGTGTGGAGGTCATCGGATCGTTTCTGCCTGGCTGGATTTGATGCCCTCTTCCTCCACGACTCCTTCCTCTACCCAAGTGAGCCATATTTCCCTCTATAACCACTTGTTTACAATGATCAACATCAAAAGTTAGTTTGTCAAAAATTACATTTATCCCCAATGCCTGCATATCCTTGTCGTTGGGCTTGCCCTCCCCATTCCAGTTTCTCTCGTGGCTTCGAACTCTGCGTGGTCTCTCTTCCCTTGGGCTAGACATGGGCAGGCCCTCAGTTGTCCTATCCCCCACCCAGATTGCATGCTTAACTTCCTCAGGCTGCCCCTTTGCCCTACTCTTACAGTACCTCGGCATGCCATTATTCTAATCCTCGCGCTTCCTTACCATACAAACCTCTGCCCTGTTCGGAATCACCCCTTCCTCTGCATTTCCCATCTTGCCCCGCTCTACCACCTCGCTGTGCGTAACAAGGTAAATTGCAAACCCACTTAGACGCGGCCCTCACTCCGTGACTCCCAACTCTCCCTCCTCCTTTAACGTACAATGTATTGCAGGAAGAGATACAAGAATTGAGACTAAGAGAACATACTCAAACTTTCGTTCGACTGCAGGAGAATGTGACGTCCACTCAGCTCCATTCTCCACCTTCCTTCGCTGCACACTAAGCTCTCTTCCCCCCTTAGCCACCCTCATTAACCCTTTCCCACCTGTCCTACGTCCCATCCCACTCCCGCCACTGTTTCCTCCTTCCTCTTCTCCCACTCTCCTGTCACCTCGTTGCCTCCAAACTCCCTTAGGCATGCAGGATGCCATCATGTCCCTTTGAATTATTATGGGTGCAATTGGTGGCCGGCTTGGCCAACCTCTCCCCTGTGCTATCATTCTAGTCGTATTCTCCACCTCCCTCACCCAAATTGGGGGCCACCTGTATCTGTTATCTTGAGGTCGTGTCCTTATGGTAATCTTGGGTAACGATTGTTTTGAGGGACTCTAATCTGGGCTCCTCAAGATGTGTTGGCCATATACCATCCAGCTTGCCACCTTGTTCATTACTTCCCCAATTATCTAGGAAATCTGTTGCTTTGTTACTATCCCTTCTGACATGTTTTATGATCTTATAATCAATTCTCTTTATGAGGGTTTCCAGATCCTGGACTAGGCTAGCCATCCTTCAACTTTTCACCACTTTTTCCCAAGTCTTACCATTATTCAGTTTCCTAATCATATCTATAACCAGTTGGGAATCGCCCTCTATTTGCAGGTTGTTGTATCCATTTCTTATTGCTATTCTTAATCCTCGATAAACTTCCATTAGTGCTGCTTCATTATTTCCCATGATACCTCCATGGTCTGCATACACCCACCTTGTCTGTCCTTGGCTATCCCGAAAAATACCTCCGAGCCCTACTGGCCCCGGGTTTCCTTTGGAGACCCCATCAAAATTTAGTTTGATGAAACCTTTAGAGGGGCGAGAGAAATGGATAGGGCTATGGTTGTTTGTTTTAGGTGATTTCCACAACTGGGGAGAAATCATTGCATGTTCTAAGTTTAGATTGTTCAGGAACTTTTCTTTCTCAGGTGTCGTTTTCCAATCCTCTTGGTTCCAAGTTTTCGCTAAAATAGTTTCACTTATATGGCTTTGTGTTCTTTTCTAGACTAGATTTGGAGGCATCTCTTTGTTTTGAAATATTCTCTGGTTTCTTTCTTTCCATATCATCCACATATTCATTCCTACCACTAGACTCCAGGCTCTCCTAACCATCGGGCTCGTGAATTGACCTCGTCCCCATAATGGTTTCTTTGATGTTATGAGGATCTCTGATTGTCCCCCCAAAGAGTCTTTTGATTTCTTTCCATTGCTACTGGGCTAGAGGAAAAGAACTTAGAAGATGTTCTTGCGTTTCTTAATCCTGCTTACATAGGCAACATCTGGGGGGGCCTTGAAATCCACGCTTTTGAAGTTGATCCCATGTCAAAATGTGCCCTTTACATACCAGCCATAGAAAATGAGTCACTTTTGGCCACCAGTTCCTCTGCCATATTTGTTTCCATAGGGGTGCCAGTTCTTCTTGTTCCTGCTTCGCGGTGAGTTGGTAGGCTTCTTTGATTGTGAAGGTTCCCTTCGTAGAGTGACCCCATCGCAAAATATCCAGACCTGCTCTGATAGCTATTTTCCTTGACTTCATTTCTCTTGTATACAACTTTCTTTGTTCTAAGTCAATATGTCTATCCCACGCTTCCGAATTCTTCCAAGTTCTCCATGACTCCTCCTAGATTTCTTCATTCCAAGAATCGCTTACATAATTCAGACCTTCCTCTTTGGCCCTCTAACATGTGTTTCTAAGACCCTGCACCTCATTCATTTTCTCCCTTTGTTGCCAAGCTTCTTCCCAGAATTTGGCTGAATTTCCATTCCGAATTTCCTAGAAGACGTGCGTGGATATTATGTCTCTATTTTGACTGGCCAAGTTCCATATTGTAGAGCCTCTTGGTGTTTCCTCAAGTCTTAAAATTTCTTCTGTTTTTGTGGGCATGTTGTACTTTTGCATTCAGATTCTTTTCCATAGGTCTTCTCCTCCCATCATCCATCTCCACCAGAGTTTCGCCCCCATTACTTGGTTCAAGGTGTATGGATCTCTTAATCCCAATCCCCCCTCTTCTTTACTCTTTATTAGGCCCTTCCAGGATATCAAAGCCCATTTCTTTTCTTTCTTCAGTCCTCCCTAGAGGAATTTTTTGAATATCTCCACCATTTTGGCACATGCACCTTTGGGGGCCACCATTGCCAAAATTGGGTAGATTGGGATTGCTTGTAAGACTACTTTGAGCAGAACTGCTCTTCCTTCTATATTCAGAGTTCAGAAGGACTAGTTCGCCAATTAGTTCTTGAGTTTCTCAATGGTTTGTTGCCAATTTGCCATCTTTAGAGGATTCAGGGCTAACAGGGTACCTAGATATTTTGTGGGTAAGTCACCTAAACAAAAACCTGATATTCTTATCAAATAAGTTTTGACATTACTGGTAGTGTTGAAGAAGAATGTACAAGATTTCTCTTTCTTGATTTGAGTACCTGAAGCTTCCATTAAGAGGTCTAGGATCCCTTTTATTCTTTTTACTTCTCTTAGAGAAACTGCACAGAACAACATGATATCATCCACGAATTGCTGGTGTGTAATCAGCAAGTTGTTTCCCCATCTCCGTAGCCCTTTGATTTTCCTTTCCCGCAATTCTTTTTTGATATATCTTCCCAGTCCTTCCGCCACAATAATGAACAAGAATGGGGATAGAGGGTCCCCCTGCCTCAATCCTCTTGAGGCATTGAAGGTGGAAGTTGGCATTCCATTAAGAAGAATGGAGAAATTTGGTGTGGATATCATATCAGAGATCCACTCTATCCATCTACTGCAAAAATTGAAGGCCACTAATGCCGATTTGAGGTATACCCAGTTCAGACGGTCATAAGTCTTTGAGATATCTAAATTGATCATTCCAGCTTCCTTCTTACTTTTCAAGGAATGTACAACTTCTTGTGATGCTACCAAGCCATCTAGAATTTGACAAACTTCCACAAACCCAGTTTGTTCCAGAGAGATAATGCTTGAAAGTATTGGCTTCAGTCTCTTGGCCATAAGAGTAGCAATGATTTTATATATTACATTACATAGAGCAATGGGTCTAAAACCTTGGGCATTTTCAGACTTAGCAGTTTTAGGAATAAGAGACAAGAAAATTGAGTTTACACCTGGACATACGTTCTGATTTCTCCTTGATTCTTCTACTACATTCAGAATGTCTTGCCCCAAGAATTTCCATCCCGCTTAGTAGAACTCCACTGTGAATCCATCTGGTCCAGGAGCTTTATTCTTCTTCATTCCTTTCATGATCTCTTCCACTTCCTCCAGGGTTGCGACTCCCATAAGAGCTAGGTTTTGGTCTTTGGTGATCATACTTGGGATCTCATTGCAGATTCTCCCAATAGCTTCTCTTCTATCCTCTTGGGGCTCCGTAAGGAGGTCTTTAAAGTAACCAACAAGAGTCTGTTCCATTTCCTCATGTTGGGTTAGGCGAAGTCCTTCGTCGTCTTTTATGGAGAAAATTCTATTTCTTTGTCTTTGCTAGATCATAGCCTGATGGAAGAACTTCATGTCCCTCTCCCCTTCCCTTAACCAACTCACTCTTGATTTTTGTTTCCAAAGAATCTCCTCCTATTTCCTTCGTTCTTCAATTTGCCTTATCAACACCCCTTCCTCTCTAGCCAGTTCCTCGCTTCGCCTTGTTGATATCATTTCTTGCTGTAGTTTTCTCATTTTCTGATCTAGAAGCTTCTGGTCCTTGAAGATGTTCCCAAATTCCTCCTCGTTCCATTTTTTAATTTTCTCCTTCAGTTCCTTTAATTTTAATTGGAAGGTCTGCATTCTACTTCTTCCCCTTTGTTGGCTTTGTTTCCACCATTCTTCCACTTTCGTCATGAACTTCTGGTCTCTGACCTAGAAGGCCTCAAACCTGAAAGGGCGATTTTTGGGGCTAGCTTTAATGTCAAATTCTAGTTTGACCAGTTAGCGGTAGGAACCCATTCCTAGGAGAATCATTGCTTCAATGAATATATCCCTGTTTATTATTTGTTCAGATATTAAGAATCTATCTAGCCTTGAGGCAATTTGGTGTATGCCTCCCCTTCTGTTATTCCATGTCTGGATCCCATTTATTGCAGGTATATCAACCAGTCTTTGTTCCATTATCATATCACCGAAAGCTTCCATGTCTGTGTCTGGTCTTCTCAGGCCTCCTCGTTTTTCCCCTAGGGATGTGATCATGTTCAAATCTCCTCCTACAATCCATGGAGTATCTGGAAAGAGGCTTCGGATTTTTACCAAGTTCTGAAGAAAAGTCCTACGATCTCCTGGTATATGAGGACCATAAACCCCCATGAGAAGGACCCATTCCCTTGAACCAATATTCTGTAATTTTCCCGAAAGAATTCAAGGTGCGCTTCCCCAATTTTCAAATTGAATCTTCTCTGGGTTCCAAAGAATTGCCAAGCCCCCTCCACTGCCTATGGCATCCTGACCAATTATTTCATATTGCGGCTTAAATTTGCTCATCATCTCTCTCAATTTATGTTCACTAATATTTGTTTCTTGGACTATCATTATGATGGGTTTATCTCTTTTTAATCATTCTCTCAGATATATCTGTTTCCCCTTACTATTTAGCCCTCTAATATTCCATGTTGTAATTATCATTTTAACAGTTTGAGGGGTTGTTGGAATACCTCTAACAGAGGTATGGCTCTTCCTGAATTGACCAAGATTTCGCCAACCATTTGGATGGTCTCGCTCATAGGTCTTGTTCTGCGTTTTCTTCCGTCTTTTCCTGCATTACCCATTTCTGTGCTTTGTCCTCCTTGCGATCGTAACTGTTATGGTTGGTTTATTATGGCTACCCCTCCTTTCTCCTTCTATTTTTGGAACATGTCTTTGTATAATTGCTTTTGTTCTTCCGGTATGAATCTTTCATCCAAATGCCTCCATTCATGTAGAAGTCTCTTCATGACTTGTTCCTCTTCACTTCCTTTGTCCTTCTGGGGCTCTATCGCCATTTGGGTCTGGTCTTGAGGGTTTCCTGTGCTCTCACCCTCCATCTCATGTTCCAGATTTGTTTGCATTGTATCTTCCCACTTGTATACCTTTTTAGGTTCTGCTAGTTCTTCGTTACTGTCTTCCCTTTCTGCTTGCATTTCCTCTTCTTGTAATACCTTGAACTTGTTCTAGGTTTCCTAGGTTACTACTTTAGCAGATGGTTTCATATTAATTGGTCATTTTTGAGGTTTTCTTCGGATAGGAACTTCTGTAAAACCTTCTTTGTCCTCCCTGCTTACCGCTGCCTCCTTCCTTGCCTCCTCTCCCTTCCCTACTGATGCTCCAGTTGCATTTAGAGGGCATGATTTGAAGAGATGACCATATTCATGGAATCTTCTGCAGCGGAATGGAATATGCTCATAATCCACAGGTTGTTTCCAGACCTCATCATGGTACTCCACTTCGATATAGTCAGGAAGCAGTTATGTGATATTCATGTATACACAAATCCTAGCGTAGGATATATATCTTCTTCTTCTGGTGGTCTTAGCTACTTTGAAAAATGTCCCAATTGAGTTCCCGATACCTTCAAGAGTCTCTGGATCCCAGAACTCAATTGGGAGTTTGAACAGCCTAACCCATATAGGTGTCGCTAGCATTTTTTCCTTGTCTGGGTTGTAGCATTCTTCCCAGTGTCTCATAAATAGACCATCGTTGTTCAAGTTATAGGGTCCTTCCTAAAAAACCCTCTCCTTATCTTTTAGATTGGCAAAAATGATTGTGAAAAAACCCTTTGCACCTAGTTTTAGGTCTATGTGTCCCTTAGGCTTTCATCTCTGTTGTATCCATTTGGCCAGTTCTTTCTTAGACGGCCAGGTCCCCACAAACTTACAAATCAAAGCATGATCTTTCATATATCCTCTGTATTATTCAAGTTTGTTGTTTTGGATTACGAACCTGGGTTTTTTTCGTTGCTCTGGGTAGGCATCTCCTACCCAACCCCACTTGCCAACAAGCCCCCATGACCGGCGTGTCCTTGTTTCGTTTCCCTGTGCCTCCATTCGCTCCATTCTTGCTTGTCTCACCCGCTATTGCATTTTTATAGGAGGGGATCTCTCCCCTCCCACCCATGTCTATCATTTCTCTGTCAGCCCCGCCTGTGTTCTGTCCACTCTCTTCCACTCGTCTCAACACTCTCGCTTATCCTACTCTAGTGCGGATGGAGGCTGCTCCTGCACCCTGTCCAGGGCTCAGGTGTGCCTTCGGCAAACCATTCCGGAACTCTAACCCTAATCGTTTACCTTCATCGCTTTCACCGCTCTCTCAAAATAACATTCTTCTTCTAGAGAAGAAATTCCAATAATAATTTACATGATTGAACTAATAAACAAAATAAATAGGCTAAAAAAAGTGGTTTCAATTCCTACTATAAAATTAGTAAACTTTGACTTTTCTCCTTCAACGATGACAATCAACTAGAGCCGAGCCACTAAATCTTATTGGAGCTTCCAATGGACTCCCAAACTTATTAGTGATAAAATGAGTCAGATGTTTCAAGAAAGTTTCTATAATGACACCGCCATTGTCATATGTATTATCTTGACGGTTTAATTTATTTTCTGGTTTTTTTTCAATTTGAAAAACATTATGACAACCTATAAAATAAGGAATTATAAAATTTTGAACTTAAACTACATGTGTTATTTCCAAATGAAAATCTAATCCTACAAAAAAAATCACTCTAAATCATTAATTTTTTTCCAGAATTTTACACCTCACAAAAAACTTGTACCTCTTTGATTTACGAATCCAAAGTCATAATAAGTCCTAAAAAAGTTAACAAAAGTAAAACCGACTTTACTGACTATTATTTGAAAGAAAATCTATATTGTAATGATGATTTGTTGAGTAACGCACAGGCCGGTAAGAAAATGAAAATGTTCCGAGAAAAGTACTTCATCTTCAATTATATTTGTAAACTAGACTAAAGAGGGAGCAAACTGTTCCTCTTCATGATCTTAACATGTTACAACCTCTCAAATATTGCGTATAAACAAATTCATTGATTGTGAGATAAGTTCATCACGCAGCATCTGTAAGCCTAACAAGACAAAATTTGCAGGTTACCATTTCCGAGAAGCTAGACAAATTTGCAACATGATGACATGTAACTATATTACTTTCAATCATGTCTAGCATAAGTACTCTTTCGCTGTATTCTGTCGTTCCTCTTCTCTAGAAACCTCAGAAGAGAAAACTCTCGTTTGACTTGAAGGGGCACTGCAACACCCATTGCAATTCGACATTACATGGCTCTTATCTATTTTTAAGCATTTGGTATTCGTAAACAAATTAGACTAGCAATAATGGCTAGTCAGTCACAAGTCTACTTACCAGGTATTACTGTCTGAGCAAATTGGGTGTGTTTAGCGACGGCTACATCTGATGCGGAGGGACTGACCTGTGTCATGTCCATGTCACGGTGAGCGAAATTGAGCGAAAGTGTAGACGAACAGGATGAGGGAGTTCCACTGTTCGAGGATCCACTAATTCTGCTCGCCACCGTCATTATCTTATTAGCCTGCTCCCAACAACACCAGAATATCTCATCTTTGATATTGGCTAAAAATAGGTAAACTATAAATTATTTCAAAACATTATATTTAGGTTGTTATAATCAAACTAACACATATATATCTATCTGTAAATATTAAACACCAAACACTAAATTAATATATTATTTTTACATTCATGAGATATATTTTATTCTTATTCTTCATTGTTTATACATTTAGTTCATTATATATTACTTTATTTTTATTTAACGATGATGAGAGACCACAAGAACACGCTGCATTTGTTAGTATTGACAACAAATTAGTAATGTTTTTTTTATCTAAATTGTAATTAGAAAGTTATATACCGAATAGTCGGTTATGTAACTATAGATGTAACGACAAGCATGATATAAAACTAATTTACTACACATGAAATAAAATAGAACGGAAAATCATAATTGAATATCATCCATTCAGTTCAAATTCAGTTTATTAGGCATTACTTTATTCTCACTCAATAATGATGATATAAAACAACTACATGTAAATCTGGTTCATTAGCTGTTGCTTTGTTTTTATTGAAAACAAAGTAAAAAGAATGATACTTAATTTTCATATTTAGTAAAGAAAAAAGTTTAACTTAGTTTTCATATTTAATGAAGAAAAAGTTTTCATATTTAATGAAGAAAAAAGATGAACTTACTGCCTAATACTTAATATTCTCCTATCAATATCTTAGGGTAACAATGCCATGGCTTACCGTATGTGGGGAGACGTGGTAAACGTGCATTTTCCCTGCGTAGAAAATTGTTAAAGGGGCACAAGGCAGCTGCTCGGCACCCGGCGTGGCAGTCCTGCGATATAAAAATGCAAAAAGCTACAACATATGGAAATATAAATTCGAAATCATTGCAATAGCAAGAAGAACAAAGGCTAGCTATACCTTGAAACATTAAGATTCAGGGAAGATGGAACGGACCAGCACTGCCGTGGCGGTACAGTGGTCTGGCCTATATGCTCGTAAGGGAAGGACTCCATGGGCTCCGTTGGGGTCAACAGAGACATATCTACACTGCAAAAAACTGCAATTTATAGAATTATAGACTGAAAAACGTTGGAACAGTGCGAAGAATAAAGGCTATACCTAAAAACATTAAGATTTGGGGAAGAAGATTTGGAGGGATGGCTTCTGCGCATGTACCCCGTTTAACAGTTGCGCCCATGCCACTGTTCTCTCTGCGATCTGAAGCTCTGTTACAGGCCCATTGAACTCGATGAATGAATTGTTATTTTATTAAGTGAAATCATCAGGTTTCTATTAAGCGAAATCATAACGGTTGGTAGGTTTCCTAACGGGATGGTTGCTTTGCTTTATCATTTTCGACAAAACTGTTGGTGACTTCCGATGCCTTTACTAAGCCTCAGTTCTCAGCCGTAGTCTTTTTGTTATAGATATTTTTATATGTTAGTAGGAAGAGAATGGTTGGAATCACGACATAGATCTGCGAATTTTTCTAGTTTTTTCAATTTACTAAAATCTATATATAAAGTTAACAATACTTTTAAACCACAAAAATCAAAATTTCACTAAAAATTATTTCGCCAAATAATCTCATACCTAGACAAAGCCCGCAGAGCTCTCAATTAGTGGAAATCAGTATGTAACAGGTCTAAAAGCAATCATCGGACTGACTTATTATAGCGTTTGGTTTGTGTATAGTACGCTACGTGTTTGGTTTGTATAATCAATGAACAGTTTTAGAAAAAGGAAAAAACGCCATTCTACTCAATGTTCTGAACAAATGTCACATGCTTTCGCTGCCAAAAGCCCGTGGAGACGCTCGCTTTTGTTGATTAAGCTCGTGTAGACCAACTGTCACTACATGTACATCCCATTAAGGGGCCACAAATATAAAATGCTTTCTGTCTGGGAAAGTAAAACCCTAGTCAGATTCGTCTCAGACCAAAAATTACATCCCACGAGAGGCGGGTAATAACATTTCAGTTTTTGGCGTGCCTTTTGTGGGAGGTGGGGTTTATTTTCAAGTTTGAAGGGATAGATTTGTCAGGAAGTTCTAGAAGCATTTGGGACTCAATTCACATGAGTGAATCTGAAAATCCTTACAGAAGTAAAATAATGTTATTTCAATTTTCGCATAATTATAAAGAAATAAATCATATATTTTTAAATTAGCATAATTATGTGTACCTCGTTGCTTAATTCGTTAGTTTAGTTTATGTAAATTATAAAATTCAAATTCCAAATACCAGAATATATCAGCATTTTTCATTTAAAATATAAGATGAAGAGTTAGATTGAAAAAAATTAATCTATCTAACTTTAAAAAAATATCTATCCACTTTCTAATAAATATAAATTATAATAAAATAATTCTTTTTTGGACATATAAAGAAAAAGGGCTAGATCATATTTATATAACAAGTTGTTGCTCTATTTTTTTGGTAATTTAAGCTTTTATTTTTTTGTCAAGAAAAACATACAGAAACCACACCAAGTAAAACCATGATTTTTTGTTCAAAAAAATACAAAGTTTTTACATATTTTGTTTTTGAGTGTTCCATGGTTATGAGAGCTAAAAGTTGATTGGTGCAAGTGTCCCAAGGGAACGATGACCCTTTCCATTTAGTAGGAGAACTTACATCTGAGACAACTTGGTGTAAATGGATTTCTGCTCCTTGGCTAACTATTGTATTTTTGCTTGAATTCAACATAGTTGAATGGAAAATGGTTCTTTCTAAAATTGCATGACTCCATTATTTTCCCCATCAAAGTTTTCATGTGATAGCATGATTCCATGGTGCATAGGTAGAGGTTTTGGTGACCTTTAGTATGTCTGAGATCTAGCAACGAGTGCATGTTTTTGAAGATGTTCTTGTCAGAGTATTCATCATTGTCATGCATATATAATCCAATGTCACCTGGCTTAGACTATGTTGAATATCATCCATTGTATCCTCATAGAACAAATTTGTGGCTTCTTTCACACAACGTCGAGCACATGAGCTTGTTTCTCCATAGCTAGTCAACCCACGGATGCACCTCATGTGTTGGCAACAAGGCATGATGATAGGAAACCAAAAGAATCCAATTACCAAGGGTGAGGACCAAAATAGGGGTTGGAGGTAGTGAATGACCTTAGAGACCCCAACATGCAAGTTCTAAGGGCACATCACTGTAATGATCCCATAAGATGGATGATCTCCAACTTTCCACAGATCCTTCCAAACTCCGAGTTTCACATCGTTATAGGCCCTTCCCCTCCAAGCACATAGAGAGCTCACACGTTTTGTAGAGGAAAAACACCCTATTTAAGAGCAGAAAACACTGACAAGTAGAGAAAAATATTAAAATGGATAGGCAGTCCAAGGTTGGAAAGCCTAAACTACACCAACTCTTGTGCTCTAAGAAAGAGTAAACCAACCACCACAATAATCTGACGAGTGAACCAACGCCAGAGTGAAACATGCAACCAATTTTTGGCAAATTAAAACCTTCTCTATCTGGAAGTAGATACCATGAATGTGGTTTGGCTAATGCACTATTTGACCCATAATGCAATCCCATTCTCACTATGTGACAGTGCTGGCAAATGGGTTGTGTCCCTCGCATGTTTGACATGGATATCACCGCAATCATGAGGTAACAAGTCAATACATATAATATTCATAATAAACAATATTTAATTATTATTATTGAAATGTTAATTTAAAATTTTATTAGAAAAACACAATTATATTAATTTTTAACATTTTTATTCTTTTCTAAATAGGGTGGATAAAATAAGTAAAAAATAAGGTGAGAATGGTCACCTTGTCGTCACCTCAAGCAATCAATGAAGGATGCATGATGGCCACCCTCCCTCATTGTGGTTTGGAGTCAATATCCTATTACTTTTCCATGATTTAACATGTTGTGAGATTAATGAAGGTTGTATATCTTGGAGAGAAGCTTCAATGGAGGTTGGATAGCTTACAGAGAAGCTTTTGGGTGCTTGATATTTGTGGGTATGATGGCTTTTAATTGTTATAATGGTTTGTTGGTTTTGGAAATGCTCATCTCCATTGAACCTCACTCCTTCACATTTACTTTGCCTACCTCAATGAGTATATCTTCCAGTCATCCTTTTAGCCCTTTCTCCTTGCCTCATTGAGTTTTTTTCATTTTCACTAAGTGAAGGACTAAACCCTCCTAACCTAGCTACCCATACTTAACCCTTTCAGACCCTTAATTTTGTTTGCACTCCACACTTTCATTTAATGTGAAGGTAGACACTCAGCTAACAAGTTTCTCAACCCCTCTAGCATCAAGCAACAAATGGAAGCTAGTCTCACTTCTTCATAATGGTCGAAAATCTAGGTGTTACAAGGTCTGATTTAGCCTTACTTTGCTTTCTATGTTATAACATTAAGGTTTTATGATATATTCTTAGCTATTACATGTTATCAAAGTTTAAAGTTTCTGGCAATGGTTACATGGTTTAAGAATCGACGTTTAATCTTAAGTTGGTGTCAATTTATTCTATTTTTATGTGAGTGGATTTTCAAGGACCTCATATTTATTCTATAAATTTGTCTCTCCTATCTCTAAGGCCATTGCTAGCTGAGACACTTTTTCTCTATGGTATTAATTCAAGCCTTATTGGACTTCTTTAAGCCTAGGCTATTCTCCCATGTTGTATCTTTCATTCCTAGGAAACCTTACTAGTTAATGTTTTTGTCTTTGGTTGTCACCCTTTTCCGGATTCCTTACCTTGCTTTTCATCCTATGGCACTTGAACTATAGGCTTCCCCACTCCATTTCCTCTTCCGTAATACCTATAGATATAGAATTATCTTTTCTTGGAGTTAGCAATAGAGTGACTCAGTGGGGATCTAGAGCTCAAGCTAGAACCCAATCTTCAACCCATCCATACCACATGTAGACCCCTTTTAAGGTGCAAGAGGAAACCAGGGAGGCAAAATAAGTGATCATTGACGACAAGGAATGCAATTCAAATATCAATATTTTGTCTTACTATTACAAATTAGATCCCTAATACAACACACAAAAGAGGTCACCAAACTCAATAATTACCTAAAATATAGCTCTACTGAAAGATTAATGTGTTGCTTCGCAAAGTATTACTCAAGACAGATGAGAAAAAAGTTGAAATTCTTCTCCAGTTGCATGAAATCTGGAGGGAACATAGGGGAATAGACAAATAAAGTTGAAATCCTTCTACAGTTGCATGAAATCTAGAGGGAACATGAGGAAATGGACAACTAACTAGTTTTCATTAAATCCCACCTCTCTCATGAGAAATTCCCAACACCCTCAAACAACTTAGTAGATGCATTGTTGATTGATGTGTCCACCTCTTCTTGATGGTTTTTACTGATGGTTTTCATTGGCTCCTAGAATTTCAATGCTTTTCTATTTGTAATAGTTTATATAGAGAAGAAGACATTATTTTTGGTTCATGGAGATTGTGTGGTTTATACAATATTTTTATGAATTTTTGTAGACAAGTAAGCTCAAACAAATGTTTAGACAATCCCATTTATATAATCTTTGATATTCTAATATTCTCTTTTTGATATTTTTGACAAAAAAATATGTTTTTCTCATTAGTTTGGTTTCCCATATAATAAAGTCTAATATTAAAAGTTCATTCATAAGTAAATATGTTAATGATCTAAAACAAAGTACTTCACTTAAAAAAAATAAGAAATAAGAAAAATAGCTTACATAAAATCTTTATTAAAACATTATAAAAAATTAAAAAGAAAATTTATAATAACTATAATATTTTAATATATATAATTATAGATAATTTAAACTAAATATTTTAAATAATATTATATTTTATACATAATTATTTATTTTAAAGGATTTATAATTTGAAAGTGAATGAAATTTATATAGAAAGGGGCACCCTTTTAAAAAATAATTTTAAAATTGTATATTTATTAAGAATATTTGTGTATTTGCCTTATCATTTAAATTAGAAAAGAATGCATATTATAGTGAATGTTAAACCTTAATAACAAATACATAAATTTATGAAAATAACACTTTATTACTTTCTATACAATCTGTTTAATAAATCAATTCGAACCTTTATACAATCTGTTTAATAAATCAATTCGAACCTTTAAAAATCTTACAGGTTACACACCACCACCCCAAAAAAGGAATGTGCCATAATTTTATGTTTGGAATGAAGCAAAGGAAAAAAAATTAATATAATTTTCAAAAAGACTTGACCAAGAGAAAATATAACAAATAATGATTTATGGCTAAAATAGTCAAAGAGGAAAAAGTTGTTTAGAATTAGAATGTTAATAGAAAAATGGCAATAAGAAAGTAATTTAGAAAGTCGGCCATACATGTAGAAAATCGTGAACATGGAGAACAGGAGAGAAAACATTTAAAAGTTAAGCAAAATAAAATATTTAGGTGTTGTACGTCCAAACACACATGTGTGGATGATAAAGATAATGGAAATCATCATTACATGGATAGCGCTAATAAGTTATGGTTTCAAGTGCCCTTTTGAGAGGATACGACTTTCAAGTTTTTCTGATTGAAATTTATAATGTAATATATATTAACAAAATATATAATTAATATGATGATGTGTTTTAGTGGATTTTTTGGAAGTTTTTTTAAGTTTTCTGGTTTAGAATTTTCTAAAATTTGAGGAATTATTGAAAATGCACAAGTTGATTGTAACTTTGCAAAAGTCTTAGTGCCAAGATTTTCCACAGGGTGTTGAATCCATAATAGAAATCAAAACCAATTAAATAGACACATATCAATATGTTCACCTTCAATTTTTGTCGCACCAATTCGTGGAAAGTTTGCCAAAAAACTCACAACTAAAAACTCCATTATCATAATGGACACCTAAAACAACTCCAATTAATCATAGAGTTCATATACAAGGATCGAATATTGTGAAAAAAATGGAAATAATTTTAGTCTTTAACTACCAAAAATAATTAGTTTGGATTGAACCCTTAGGCTGAAATATAACGCATTATCAATTACTCCTGAAAGTACAATGACTACCGAGCAACCTTAACTTGGAAGTTGCAACATGAATGTGTTATAAAAAATGTGGAATTTCTTTAAAATTTCAATAATATTTATTATTCTTCATAATTAATAAGTAATAATATTTATTATTCTTCAGAATTAATAAGTAAACTCGAAAAAAATAACCAAACCATAAGATATAATATATATCAATTATTACTTAGGGTAACACTCCATGAAATATAATTCCTTGAAACAATTCCATGAAACTTTATGCTTTTAAGATATAAATTTAACCAGAGCCTCTTTACAAAATGACTTGAAAATAACTTTCCGCCATAAGAGGTACTTTGACATTTAAATTAGGATAATTAGTGCTGACAGAAACCCCAATGGAGGATTGGCCTATTTGAAGCTGGTTGAAAGATAATTGAAGATCATTTAGTTAATGAGAAAGAGATGGAAGCTCATCCTCACTACTATGCATCTAAAACCTACATTACAATATAGGTTCCATTTCAATGGTTGAGATGGAGATTGATTGGATATGATGAATTTGAATTTGGAAAATTTCCTATTGCAACTAGCCTATTTATTCAACCCACACTAGTTGAGTTACACTCCACTTTTCCCTCTTATCCACATCAAAAACACTGAAAAAAATAGAGGAGTCTACAACTAAAGAAAAGACCTAATGATTTCCTCCAAGAATGGACATAAAAGTAAGCACCCAAAATTCATGTCCCCAACCCCAAATATGCCCACAATTGGTTCCAATGTGACCATGACGTGCTACAAAATCTCCTCAAAATTACAAGGAGAGAAACAACACATGGCAGACGAATGAGAGTACAATTTAACCAAGCAATATACACAAACTAGCATACACTTGGAACAGATACCCGTGCAATAATTTCTCTCCCTTAACTGGAATAGAGAGACCCCAATTAACGTTCATATAGAGAAGGGAGGAGGACTACAAACTTAGAGGATTAGAGTGAGGACACTTCTCTTAAGAACTCCCACAAATTACTAAAGGAGAATATCTTAGAAATGGCACACCTTGACTGAAAAACAATGGAGGAAAAGGGAGAACCAAGAGACCCCTGAGACTTTGCTACCAAGGAGAGGACCAAGAATATTAGATGAACATCCCCAACAATTCAATTTCCATCTTCATATAGAGAGGTTTAAGATTAATACTTCCTTGCTTATCACAAAAGACATGGTTTATACCATTCGTTGATGAAATCCTCCCATAGATAGAAGGATAAGTAGTGGTCATACTTGTACATTCTTGTAAAGAACATTGAGGAAATAGTTTCTTATATCTCGATTTCACAGCTAATTAGTCTTGTTTACACCAACTATCATGATAACGAAACGCCACGTTTGGCACCGAAAGCTTGGTGCCTTGCCAATCCATTTCAAATGACCTATGTATTAATTAACTTCATCATGACTAGTTCACATAATGAATTACTATGCTAACATTAGTGCACATTCATTATGGCTCCATATATCAAACCATCCCACCATCTACAATGACTAAAACTCACATTTATGAGCAACTACATCATCTTAATGTGAACCTGAAAGGTGTAATTCCTTGTGTGTCATTGTGTGCAAGTGCACATGTAGATAAGAGGCATTTGCCACCTAAAACTAACTTTGTCACCCAAATCATCCTTGGTTAGCCCCAATGACCTACCAAAGTGACATTTTATAGTCATATGTATGCTCATGGAATGAGATGAAAGCTTATATAGCCATTGATCAGGAAGGATGGTAACTCCATTCTAATTTCATTATTTTTCATTTAATTCATAATTACGTTGTTACATCAAATGATCCGATAGAAATTAAATTCAGTAAACTATGTAAGGAGCAACTTGATTAAGAAAAAAAGTGAATTGAGATGCAAATCCCTCATACTAATACCTTTACAAATATATATTTTAATGATTTTTGAATCATCAACAATTTTTATCCTTGTGATCACATTGCTCACCAACAATTCTTATACTTGTGATTACATTGCTCCGAGCTCGATAATGGCATTGCAAGAGGCCATAGGATTCCACTTAGGTATGGGAAACCTGCCTCAAACTCCAAGCAGGAAAAAAAATCAATTTTCTTTTGGGTTAAAAACTAACCCACCCTCCCCACCATCGCACCTGCCACAATTTACCCAAGCCCATTTTAAATATAAAAATTTTAAACATTAAAAGAGATCTATTTTCTTTTTTTTTTTGTCCTTAAATTCTATCATGTATTAATTATTTCATGCTATATAATAAAAGCTTACAACTCAATACATTTAATTTGTAGTAATAGTTTATTTAATTTAAAATAGATTTTAGGAATTTTCAAAATTATAACTTTATTAAAATATTTGCACATCTTTCCGTTTTTTTATGAGTAGTTCATTTTATTTAAAATAAATTTAAGAGATTTTCAAAATTATAACAATACTGCAACATTTTCACATATTTCCTTTGTTCTCAAACTCATTGTTACAATTATTTTTTATATAACTTAAAGGAAAAATCATATTTTTGTTTTTAATAAAACTGTATTTTTTAGTTCACATACAACCATTGGAATCTCTTATCAGAGGAAGAAATTCAAATGAAAAGTTGAGCAATTTGGGTTAAAGTTGGAGATACAAATTCCATATTTTGTCACATACAATATAATCTCAGGAAGCAATCCAATGCCATAAGAGAGATTTCCGACGCAGACTATAATTTATCTAACACACAAGCGTCTATGGAACAGGTCGTTGTTAGGCACTTTAAAGGGAATTTCAAGGCATAACAACATGCATATTCATCCCAATTGGACTCTATTGCACTTGTCCCTAATGTGTTCTCCATGGAGGATAATGATAAGTTGGAACAATCGATAAAAAGGGAAGCACTGGAAAAGATACGGAAGGATTGTGCGAAGGAAAAGAGCCCTAGTCTAGATAGGTGGGGTCTAGGTAGGTGAGGGTAGAATTATTTCTACATTTTATTGATTTGATGATACTAGAACTTCTAAGGGTTGTTGAGGAATCAAGGTTCCACAAATTCATTTTAGAAGCCATCAATGCCATGTCCATCACCTTGATTTCTAAGAAGGATAATCCAAAGCCCTTTACTGATTATAGACCGATCTCCCTTTATAATTTTGTGTATAAAATGGTTTCCAAATTAATTTCTCATAGAATCAAGCTAGTTTTATTGACGCATATTACTGATGAACAATTTGGGTTTTTGGAAGGCAGACATATTGAAGATGCCATTGCCATTTCTTAGTAGGTACTATGCACTATAAAGCAGAAGGCATGTCTTCTCAAATTTGATTTTATTAAGGCCTATGACTGTTTATACTGGGATTTCTTCAAATTGGTATTAATCAAAACATGAATGTCTCCTATGAACATTAAATGGATTCTAGCGTGCATCATTATTGTAAATTTCGCAGTGATTATAAGCGTGTTTCCATCTCATTTTTTCACTGCACACAAAGGATTGAGGTAGGGTTGTGCCTTATCCCCTCAACTTTTCCTCCTTATGATAGACTATTTGAGTAGAAAGTTGAGGGACACGGGGGACGATGGGATAATCTTCGGGATAAGAGTTTCCAGAAATCATGTTGTATCACATTTAATGTTTTTTGATGATTTATTATTTGGTGGAGAGTCCACTATGTTTGAATGGACATTATACAAAGGATCATAAATTATTTTGGAGTCACTACAGGTTCATGTATGAGTGAAACAAAATCTATCCTCGTTCATGGTGACATAGAGGATCTGGTGGTCAAGGACATTTGTGAGATTTTTGGCATTGCATCCATCCATTTTAATGAAGGATTTGTATACCTAAGATTCAGATTGAAACCAAATAGATATTGCATCAAGGACTAGGACTAGATGATCACCAGGTTTCACAAAAAGCTAGATAGTTGGAAGAACATATGGTTGACAATGGGTGGCAGATTGATTATGTTGAAATCAGTGCTCCATACTATTTTGGTATATTGGATGCATTTGTTTTTGTTACCACATGAGATCATTCTCAGGCTAGAAACTATTATGGAATGAATTTTATGGCCAGGGTCGAAACTTACAAGGAATATACACTTGGTTCAGTGGAAAACTTTTGCTAGGCCTATTGAGGAAGGAGGATGGGGGATCATAGATCCAACTACTTTAAACAAGACTTTGGTTATTGAAAATAAGTGGAGGGCCATGTCTAGCACCGATTTATGGTCACTTATTATAAGAGACAAATATATGTATGCACAAAGTTTCACAACATGGATTAGGAATGGTGCGAGGAAGAAAACATGTGCATCCTATATCTAGAGAAACATCATCAAAATCTTGCAATGACTTATGGGATTTATTCACTTGGAGGTTGGTGATGGTACTAAGATAAAGATTAGTATAGATGCTATCAAGGGTATGCTCAGGAATCATTCTCTATCTGTTCATATGCTTAACTACATCCATGATAAAGGCATACACCTCCTTCATCAGATGTTTCATCATCACATAAATAACATCGACCATCAATCCTAGAGTATGGCAAAGGATATGCGTTTGCCAAATTTATATGGTATGAGTGGGATAAATATACCTACCAACTTCGCTTTGCACACATTACACTCAACGATCAAGAGGACTGTATGGCTTGGGGAGGCACTTTAAGAAAGCGTCTTCCTATGGTCAAAGATATTTATCACAGGTTTCCTAGGACTGAGAGGGATTTCAACTACCACAAATGGTTCTAGGTTATATGGAAATGGGAGTTACCAAAGAAAAATATTTCAATTGGTTGGTTTTACATGACCATATTATGACTTGGAAGAACTTGCAACTTTGAGGATATACTGGTCCCGACATATGTCTTCTGTCCATGACGGGACCAGAAGGAACTGATCATTTGCTTCTTAATTATTCTTATGTAGTGGCAGTGTGGGAAGGAGTTTTGGATACTTTGAATATCATTCCAAGTGGACGTAATCAGTCTTTGATCTCTTGTCTCCTATCTTGGTTCAAATATCATAAAAGGTTCAAAACCCTCCTATTATACATCATGTGATCCATCTGGGGTAGCAAAAATGCATTTATTTTTAATAAAAAAGGAGCGGTAGTCTGAGAAGATGTTATTAAGAGTGTTGCATATTATAATGAAATGAGACAAATGAAGAAGAATTTCAACAATAGATTATGCAAGTATAGAGACATGAAAAATATTCCCTGTGGGTTTTTTGGATTGTTCATGTTCTAGGAGAGAGTGTGGGTGCAATGCTTTCATTATCACTAAGCCAAGAAAACTATTCCATTTCTGGTAGGAAGGTGGATAGGGTACAAACAACAAAGAATAGGTCATTTCTTTATGGAGAGTTCTTATAGCGGAAACATGACTTAGGTTAGAGTGTGAGTTTCACAGATTGGGTGAAGGGTTACACTCATTTCAACCCACCCTTCTATCGAACTGGATGAAGCACATTCGAAACCTGGTAAGCACATTCCAACCCATTCAGTTTGACCACATATACATGGAACAAAATATGATCGCAGGTCTACTTTCCGAGAGAAGTGTCGCTAGGGAACATGATAAGTTGTATTTTTTTGTTTTTGAACCTGATGTTTTGGTTAATCCTCGCAACATTAGTTACTCATAAGAGATATATTTTGGATTCATTTCCCAAGAACTTTGTTATAATTTTTGGAATATATATAAACTTTGATGTAAGGATGTAGTGCTAAAACTTATAAGGCCCCTATTTTCAGACATTATTAAGACTAGTTTAATATGTCAATACTTCTGAAAAAATTAGATGTAAAGAAAAAAACAATTATAAACGTATATAATATCCTTTTTATTTTAATACAAAGAGGCAGCGAAAATACAACCGTTGGATTCGAGTGTAAAGAAAAATTACATAAATAAAAACAACCACGTGATTTTTCCTATTTTAAATATAAACGTGAACACAAAAAAGTACGTAAACATAATTTTTTTTTAGTGATTTCCTTAAAGTGAAACGTGACTTTAGAATCAATTAAAATTTATGAGTAAAGTCGAGTTTGTTAATTGACCAATCAATTTTAAAATAAATTAAAATGATAAGTAAAGTCAAAAGTCAAGTTTCTTAAAAGACAAATTACGGGTAACTGTTCTTCTGATCGTGTTTCAATCGTGTTATTATCTAGATGACTCCGTGGCACATGTAAAATATGATATGGAAAAGTTAGGTTTTACGTTTTAAGGTGTAAAATATGATATGGAAAAGTTAGGTTTTACGTTTTAAGGTGAGATTACTAAAGTAAATTTGAGTGGCAATGTCAAACTTCTTTGTAAAAGAAATGTACTATCCATAACGTGTCGTAGAAAAAGCGTGAAATTAACTAAAATAAGAAAATTTGGCTTATAGAAAGTACAATTATAGAAAGTGAAATGATTTAAAATAACTAAATTTAGTTGATAATTCAAACTTCTTTTTCAAAAAAATATTAGACTATGATTTTAATCATACTGCATTGAAATTCGTTAATTGCAAGTACTCGAAATCGAATAAAAAAAAAAAAGTCTCTTAGGCTGCCTAACCTGATACGTACACACCAGTGTTAAAACGTGAACAAGAAAATTCAACTAATCTATTATTGAGGCATGTCATTTAATTGTTTGGTCGTTGGGTCACTCGCCTTCATCCATCCGTGGCTTATGTAGTAACATAATGTGGTTGTTGGGTTAATTGCCTTATCGTATTGGTTATTTCTTTGCGATTTGTGGAGTTATATTAGGTTGATTTCCTTATCATCTTGGTTATTTCTTTGCGATTTATGGAGTTATATCGGTATGTTGAGAGGCGTTTTTTTTTTAGTATTGTAGAGTTCTGAGTTTTCGGAGATTGGTGGATTATATAAAATATATCAAGAAATGAGAGAGGGTTAGGATGCAGAGTGATAGCTACGGCTTGTGCAGTTCTCTGATCTTGACCTACAAAAGAAATATGCTCAAGGAATAGTAGTTGAAGTTTCCGTTTCATACAGTGCTATGTTGAAATCTAGATGCATTTTTATAGTTGTTTAAGAAGCTTCAATGGTTAATGTTTCCTCATGTTTCCTTGAAAGAAGATGCTTCCAATGTTTACTTTTTATTATCAAAATAGGGTTTGGTTTGGATGTTTAATGGGTTTTGGCCATGATTGACCGATCTCTACAAGTGGATCCTTGATACATGTAAACCCCTCTTGATTGATGTTCTGAATATTTACCCTTTGGTTTGGGGTTTCTATATTGTGATTTTTTATAATATTGAGGATAAGGAGAACATTTATGAATTTGGATCCACGTTAGATCTCCACAAGTGGATCCCTATACATCTAAACCCCTCTCGATTGCTGATATCAATATTTACCCTTTGGCTTGGGGTTTTTATATTGTGATTTTTTATAATATTGAGGATAAGGAGAACATTTATGAATCTGGATCCTCATTTGTAGGGTAGTGGTGGCCTTTTCATGCAACCTTGGTCTCTCTCCTTTGATACAATTATGGTGTCAATCTCTATGAATCCTTTTTTGATAAGCTTAACCTTCCTCTGTATCTTTGGATCCTACAAACATTATCTTTCATGGGTAATGCATTAGGAAAGTTTTATTGCCACAACCCATAATCTGTAAATTTTTATAAAACCACTTACGATCGAATATGTGTTGAGATAGATTTCAACAAGGGTTTTCTTTGCTAAGATTAATCTAGAAGCTCCACACTATGTATGGCTTTAGAAGCTAGATTATGAAAATGTTCCATTTTGATGTCAAACATGTTATGAAAGAGGGCATGTAATAAAAACACACTGAAAGCATTTGCAAATAGATGTGTATGATAACTAGAGCTCAACATACCCAGTGAAATTCGGATCCCCTCAAAATCCTCAATGAAATCATCTAGAAAAACAACTTCTTGGGTAGATCACACAAATAAGGAAGAAACAAAAGACAACAACAAGTTCCTGGGTATATCACACCAATAAGGAAGAAACAAAAGACAACAATGCTCACACATGGAAGGGTGATAAATGTTACAAAAAATGTGGGCTGGATTCAAGTGGGGAAGAAGAGAAAAAACAATTTTCCAAGGAAAACAAAGAGCCAATCAAAATTAAATAAAATGCGGGCTGGATTCAAGTGGGGAAGAAGCGAAAAAACAATTTTCCAAGGAAAACAAAGAGCCAATCAAAATTAAATAAAACATAGTGAAAATGGAATGTAAATGTATCTGGATCTGAGGAGTATTTTGGAAAACTTTAGTTGGAATAGGACTATTTTTTTTTTTGGTAATTATTGGTAATTTTGAAGAAATGTAACAATTTTCCACCAAATCCCAACTTTCATTTTTAATAGAACTCTCATACCATATCTTTGAAAAGAAAAAATTAAATTGAGAGATATTGTATTCTTTAGGTATTTAATATAATGCTAAATTTTAAAATTTTGAAAGTATTAAAATCAATTTTAGTTAGGATGTTTTAATATTGACATTATTATGTCAATTTAGTATACAAATAATAAAAAACCATAATTTTAATTCAATTAAAAAAAATAATAAAAGTTTTTTTTTTTTTTTATTAATAAAACTATAAATAAATTTTTAATTAAAAGAAATAATAATATGTGTACTACATTATAAAATAAATAATAATAATTTATATTTAGATTTAGTTAATAACTATAAAAAAAAAAAATTCTTAAAATGAATGTTTTCTCTTTCTTTTTTATATATATATAACATATAAAAGAAAATTGTGATGCACATATCTATATAGCTATTATCTATTATAAGAATTTTAATAAAATTATAAGTCATATTGAGCTTTCAAATATATATATGATATAAATATTAGGTATGAGTTATAAATCTATGTTACTCTATAATTTAAAATAATAATGACATATTCTTTTAGAATTTTGTGTTTGAAGCGAGTGAATAACATATAAAAACGTAATACTTGTAATAATTTTTGTTTCTAAGCTGTAATGTTATGCATATCATATTATCACATTAAAGAGTTAAATAAAAAATATTATAAAGTTGCAATTATATATATTATGAGTCAGAATAGATCTATAGTTTTAAGAGAGATTCAATATTTTAAGATGCAAATATTTTTTGAATAAATTTTTTTTGGAAAAAATGCACCTCAAGAAATTTGATTCACTTTAGTGCTTGGTATATCTCAAGTCAAAATATATGCGAGTTCTTAATAATAATATTTATATTTATATAAATTTCACATTTCAATATATGGAAATATTTTACTTTTAATTTGATTGAAACATTGATAATACATATAATTGCGTAAGTATATGTTTGTCATTTTTATTTGAAGTTCTTAATTAAGTCCATGTTACAAACATATTGTGTATTTTTTTTTTCTAAGTAAAGGCTAATTCTATTAATAAAAGGTAAAAATATAGTTACAAGGAGGTCAAAACCTCAGAGGAAGCCGAAGCTGTCCATCAGTATAGACAAACTGTCCCAGGGATGGGAAAACCAGATACAAAAGGCCCAGAAGACATACAGAGAAAGCTGGCCATGATGGTAAACCATAGAAAAGGTCAAAGAAGAGCTGTAGCCATACTTTATAAACTGCCCAGATAGTCATAAGCAAAACTGCAAAACCAAAGACTTGATGAACTTGCAGAGCCAAAGACCTGATACAAAAGACATTAACAAAAGTCGTATTGACATAGCACATTGGACTGAAAAGCAAAGAGAGAAACTACGAAATCAGACATGGCCCAGGAGGCATCAAACTTCTGTTTTAGGGTCCAGAGCTTCTGCCTCCACCGGGCATGGATTTCCCATCCACAAGTCATCAACATTGTCCTCAACATCTATACTGCTGCCACCTAGAAGAGATGCCAAACACCGAATGCCACCAGAGCCACTTGCCGGATGAATAGAGGCCGAGATTCCCTTGATGTTGTCGTCTGGTGGCTTGAAGACATCAGGGACACTTCCCTCAGCCTGCAAATTCCCACAATTGAACACAATGCCAACGTCTTCCCCCTGGTGCTCGCTATCATCCTGAGACTGCGATGTCAAGGTATGCATAAAGACACTAGGCCGAGCTTCTTCCTCCGCCGAATTACAGTGATGCTGGTAGAGAGAACAGGTCTATTAAGGCGACTTTGGAATTTGAAATGGGTGGTTTGGAAAGAGTTGTGCGGGAAAGGCTTGCCACTGTCTGAGGGAGGGGAAGCCCGAAGCCAGAGTAATAACATTCAGAGGAGCAGGCTGAGAGCGCCCACGGTTTTCACGACTGCCCCTCGGCAAGAACAACCGAGGCGACACACCATTGTCAAGGGAGCAAGGCAACTTGAAGGAGATGAAGAGCAGGGCAAGACAAAGTAGGTGCAAAGGTAAGGGAGCCGATTAGGAGTTATAAGCCAGACATACAACCAGGCTTTCGGAGCATTGCAAGGATGTAGGGACTGAGGCGAGCTAATGAAGGGAGGCCTGATGGGAATGACAGCGGAGAGAGTTGACGAAGCCATAAATAAAATATCATGCGAAGAGTCTCGAACGAAAGGCGCATTCAATTCCGAATTCCAAATGATCTGCAGGTACCCATTATGATCTTAGTTCATCCGCGGGATAGTTTGGGAGATTGTGCGGACCTGCCACCTGCAGGACTAGATGTCGGCGCTGCATAATGCTCTCATTAATATAACGTTAATACACCCGGATCCGGGTGTGTTTCTTCTACTTGGTGCATATCATTCTTCACTATAATGTGGTAATTCATTATTTGGGAGGCTGAGGCGATGCTGGAGAGTGATCCTATATGAAGTTCCAACCCACATTCCACTCCAAGATTTGTAAGAAAGTCTGCCACTTTATTTCCTTCTCGATGGGTATGCTTAATGGAGATGGCCCTGTGTCGAGAAAGCCAAATATCAATGAGCTCAAGCCTTTTTGCCATTCTCCAGCTGTTTCTTACCTTGTGCGAGGGAGTGCCTTGCATGATTTTGGTAGCCATATTTATAATGATTTGTGAATCCCCTTCTATGATAAGCGGAAAAAATCCTTTATCTTGAGCTAAGATAAGACCTTGCCATAGGCCTTCCAATTCCGCTGAGTTGTTGGTATCCCAACCTTTTGAACCAAGAAAAGGCAGAAGAGGAGTCCCCTGATGGTCTCTGAAGATCCCTCCAAAGCTCGAACTTCCTGGATTGCCTTTTGAGGCTCCATCGAAGTTTAGCGGTATCAAGTTATTGGGGGGGGGGGATCCACTTTGTGGGCAGATGGCCTAGCGAAGGTGGATTTCCTTTGGAGGTAAGCTCTTGATTCAATTGAATATTCCAATTTGCCCAGATGGATTGTTCTTGTGATAGAGAAGGAAGATCTTCCTGGGACCAAGAAATTATGGAGAGGGATTCTTTGATATTTTGACATATGATGGTCCAGAGATTCTCCATAGGCATGGATTGATCCTTGAATATCCGGCGATTCCTTTCCTTCCAAATGTTCCACATCAGGAGTCCAGGAATAAGCTTCCACAGAGTGTTTAGAAGTTTGCTTTGATATGGTGTTTGGTTCCAGTTGCGAACTGTAGCTATGATATCCCCCTGAACTCTGCCCTCTTTTTGGCAACGAAAGCTAACTTTTTCCCATAGCTTGCGTGCAGTATGACAGGCTTGCATAAGATGTTTAATGGATTCCTCTTCTTGCTTGCAGTTGGGGCACATGGAAGGGCCATGATAATTTCTTTTTCTGAGATTATCCCATGTGAGGATCTTATTTTGACATAGGAGCCAGAGAAAGGTAGAAACTTTCAGCCAGTTGGAGGGGTCCCAGACTTTTCTCCATAATGCCTCTTTGACTATATGCTCCTTCATGATTATATTGTAAGCTTCCTTTGTGGTGAAAGTGCCTTTTTCTTCATATCCCCACCTAAGAATATCCATTTCCTTCAAAAAAGGTATTTTCCTTTTCAGTAATTCTGATGTGAGAGATTGTTGAGCCTATTTTGTGCCATGCCTTAGGATTTGATCCGCTTCAATCTAGCGTCTATAGCCCTGTATGGAGGAGGGATTCCAGAAGTGTCTGACCTTGTCTAACTCATGCAAATCCTGCTCCGGTGGCTGCAGGTGAGAAAGAATGTCCTTGAGCTTTGGCAGCTGCTACCAGGAGTCCTCCCAGAACCTAGCTGTGTTGCCATTCTTAACTTCCCAAAAACTGTTGTTGAATTAGGTGCCTATGTTGTTTGGCCGAATTCCATATCAATGATCCCATGGCAACTTCTGACATTTGTATTCATTCTTCAAGTGGGCAATTTCTTGCATATTTGGTGGTCCATAAAGAAGCCCAGAGAGTGAAGGGCACAGAGAGCCATCTCCACCAAATTTTGGCTCCCATGACTTCGTTACTGTGAGACGGATCCCTCAAACCAATGCCACCGGCGCATTTCTGAATGCAGACTTTATCCCATTTGAAAAGAGCCCATTTACGAGTGGGTCTAGAGCTACCCCATAAGAAGGAGCGTTGGAGCTTCTTGATTTCCTTGAGAACCCATTTGGGAGCGGCCAGGATAAAAAAGAGGTAGAGCGGCATGGAGTGAAGAACAACCTTTATGAGGAATAATCTACTGGCCATGTTAAGAGTCTTGTGAGTCCAAAGGAAGAGACGAGCCTCTAGCTTTTCTAAGAGGATTTTCCAGGAGGAGTGCTTAAGTGCCGAGGCAGTTAGAGGCGCTCCTAAATATTTGGAGGGGAGAACAACAATGGTGAAACCAAGAATACGCACTATGGCAGTTTGGGTAATGACAGGAGTGTTAAAAAAGAATATTTGAGACTTGACTTTGTTGACATTGGCTCCAAAGGCTTCTGAGAAATCCGACAGAAGAGCTTTGAGTTGACGGGCTTCTCGAATAGAAGGATGGCCGAAAAGCATGTTGTCATCAACAAACTATTGGTGAGAAAAAGTAGGGGAGTTGTGGAAAGATAGGCCTTTGAGGAGCAGAGATTGCTGGGCTGATTTGATACTGTGACCCAACCCCTCTACCATGATGACTGTTGGAGAGGTAAATCCCCTCTACGGATAGAGGCGATCCCTACTAGCCCAAAGGGGTTCTAGCAACAATCAAACAATGCTACACTGCAGGGTCCTAGTTGTAATTAACAAGTGGGTAAGAGAAACCTACTTGGATTCCAACGCTATGTTTGTCGAAGAGATGATCCTCTCGCTCCTTCGCTCCAGCCGATCACAATTCTCCGCTATCCTCGCGGACAAACACCTGCACAAGCAAAGAGAGAGCAAACAAGAGCGTAAAATATACTAAAAACAACTATGTATCAGTCAGGAAGGATACAATTTACATTAATCATTCATAGGACAAATGGAAATGGAACCATAAGAGTGGTCATCTATCTTTATTAATCAGAAAATAGAGTAAGGTACAACCGAAGTCCTGACGCTGAGTCCTTCTCTAGAGGGTCCAGCCAGCATGTCTTCCAAGCATTCACCTTGAAGCAAATCTCCCAAGTCAAAGAGGTCTCTCTCTCACATACAAGGCAACAAGCTCATGACCTTCCTCAAGCTCATAGCAATCCTCACACAACACACCAAATGCCTACAAAGAGCAGCACTAATGCACTAAGAATTCCTCAATCAAAATCTATATGTTCCAAACTAGCTGCTCATGGGCAATGGAGGAGGCTTATAAAGGAGAAGGAGTCTCCATGAATAGGTAAAGGATGAGCTTTCCCTCAAGATAAGTGGATGGTCAGTCGAACAGACATGCCAGAGAAAGGATGGCGACCTCAACAATGCTAACAACCAAGTCTGGAGGGATCTGGAAGGTGGGTTGTTAGAACAAATTCGCCCAAACAGGGTCAGCGCGGGTGAGACACTGGGCTGGTGCGCTGACATCGTAGATCAACTATAGAGGAGGTCTGGTCAGCGCTCAACAAGGAAAACGGAGGGCGCGCTGCCCGTAAAATTGGACCAGCGTGGAAAAGACGTGTGCTTCCGCGTTGGCAACGCATCAGATACACTGGCCTCCGCCCGTCAGCGCGGTTAT
>APFE030608676.1:227038-262852 GCA_000404065.3 Pinus taeda | reverse complement strand
ACCTGCGTACCTCTTATTTTCTCCAATATTTGATAGCTGATCATCAATCTCTGCTACTGTCATGTTGTACACAAGCTCTGCTACTGTCCTGTTGTATAGTGATCCATCACCTAAATAGGTTGCCATCAAGGACAACACTTTAGCCATAATGCCAACAATCTCCCCCTTTGGACTTGATGGCAAAGCTTACTTGTGAACTGCCATCTGATCTCTTTTTGCTGTCCGGTAACCCATGCATTCTATCCCATCTGATATATCTGCTAAATGTATACAAGTGAGATGATCTTCTATGAGAGGGTTGCCATCAAGTACAACACATGCATCATAATGCCAACAATCTCCCCCTTTGGACTTGATGGCAACAATACTGAATCATTCTCCCCCTTTGACATCAAGGGCAAAGGGTTATGCTCCCCCTAAGAACATGCTCTCCGTGACTATAGACCAGATCTGCTGAAGTCTTTGAATGAACTCCCCCTTTGTATATGCCATGGTGCTCCAATCTGATAATGCTCTTTCTGGGAACAAGCTGAGATGTCTGCTCTGCTATATAGTGTTGCTCAAGCTCCCCCTGACAATAAGAAAGGTCTGCAAAAGATGTTCTACAAGAAGAACATGACTCTATATATCATAAATGACCTTCCTATCACCAAAAGACTCAATACATACATCCATCACCCAACCAAGTGGGGATATACTAGAAAATGACAACCAAGACCATTACATCATTCATCCTAGGCATAGTGGGGAAACTAACATAGGTCGTTACATGACCTGAAGAGATGACTATAATAGAGACACATTGTTACATTATGAGAAAATTCCAATAAATATCAGCAACAACACTCTATGATCTGCTTCATAGTATCTGTCAACAGTACCTAGACCAGCAGCTTGCATGAATCATCAATGTATGTCCACATCAACTCATCCTTTTGCATAGAATCATTCTATCATATGTGAGAAACACCATAGCCATCCAGATTTGTATGGACCAAGTATCATCAATAGGGAAGATCTGCATCAATCAACATATGCATGAAACAACTTATCATCATATGGGTAAGGACTCATCATCATCATATCTCCACAATGCAACTTTGAATAGTCATCCATGTATCCAGCCAACAATCCTCATCCATATATGTGCCAAGAACAATAAAGACTCCATGCAAACACCATTAGAGAATCAACCTCCACTCTGATTATGTGAATAACTCATCACCATAGCAAGATGAATCATAAGCATTGTCACCAAGGACCATAATGCCAACAATGCATTAAGAACATATGCTCCCCTTGAACCTGTGCCATCTGTCAGATCAGATCATGCATATCAATAAGAAGAGTCAGCCAATAAATGCCTTAAGATAGGTACGCCGTTTTTCTTTATCTATCCTGCGTCGCTACGCACTCCCCCTTCCGCTTCTCTGCGTACACCCGCAGAGCTCCTTCTGCTGCACTGCGTGACCACGCACTGCTTCTTCTACTATGTTGCGTACAATACGCATCCAAATATTCTATCGCGTCGCGTACTTCACTGAAGACACGCACCCAAGGACACTATCGCGCCGTGTACTTAACTGAAAGGCACGCACCCAAGGACACTATAATGCCGCGTACTGTTTCTGTGCGTACGCACCTAAACCACCGCTACTCTACGTACCCCCGCAGTTCTCTTGTTTCTGCTCTGCGTACCCACGCAGTCACCCTTCGTCTGCTCTGCGTACCTGCACAGCTCGCCTTCTTCTGCTCTGCGTACCCACGCACTGCTCCTTCGACACCTCTGCGTATACCTCAGATTAGGGCTGAATTGACAGTCCACCAGTATGCCACAGAAAGTCAGATGCCCAGTTCTGCCAGATTCATTTCCAACTCCACTTTGCCTACTGCCTTCCTTCAAATAATCATATACGCGATTGTGCAGTATCCAACTCGCGCATATATGCAACTTCCCTTTATGGAGTTTGCATATGAGATCCAGGACACTGAAGTTTTGTACTTTCAACTCCCTCTGATTCTGGTATGTCTGTACGTTGTGCTGTGCTGCCTTTCTCTGACTGTACTTCCTTTTTCCTCCATATCTTCAAGCGTGATGATGTCATTTTCTTCTTTTGATATGGTGCCCACACTTTGTTCCTGCATTCCTTAGCTATATGTCCAAGCTTGTTACATGCATAACATCTTACATGTTTCATATTCCTCCTGTAACAATCAATAGCTTTGTGACCAAACATATTGCAAGCAAAGCAATATCCATAAAAGTACCTTGATTGAGATGACCTTTCTGCATAATGATCTTGAACCCTTCTTATTCTACATCTAGCTGCAACATTTCCAAGATTATGACATACATAACATTCAACATTATTCATAGGAGGAGTAAAGGATTTTCTTTGAGGAATCTCTTTCCTTGGTTGATGATGAGATGGATCTTTCATTTCTTCGTTGACCAATTTAGATTTCTCTTTAGAGTTCCTTGCTTCACCTTGTGAACTAGATTCACCTTTAACCGATTCATGGAAACCAAGTCCAGTCTTGATAGCAGGAGACCTTTGACTACTAAGAATATCATCCAAGACTTTAGAGCTATCTTGAAATCGTAAAAGCTTATCCTTTTCTTCTGTTCTACCTTTCAAGATATTTACCTCAACCTGAAGTTGTTCTTCCTTTTCAATACATTGCTTCTTCAAAATTTCTTCTGACTTTCTTCCTTCTTCCACTTGTTGCCTTAGGTTGAGTATCTCCTTTTCTTGCTCTTCATTTACATTCTGCTACATTTGACTAACTCGGTGGGCACATTCCAGCTGGGATTTTAGGCTGATGACTTCATTGTCTTGTTTTTAAATTGCTTGATGTAGATCTTCATTCTCCTTTCTTGATTTTTCAAGATCTCCCTTTAGTGAGAGGATTGTAGCTTCAAGACTTTCATAATCACTGGATCTATCTCTGAGATTCTTGATTGTTGTGTTCCTTTCATTGACTTCCCTTTTTAGAGATGTGACTTCATCATGCAACTTTTGATATTTGACCTTGACTAACTCCTTTACCTTTTCGAAATCACATTCCTTTTTGTTCAAAAGATCTTGTTGATCTCTGATTATGTCTGAAAGCCTTTTGAATTCTGCCTCTGTTTGATATCTCTCTTGTTCACCCATAAGAGCAAGTTCAGTAGTTTCACTATCACTTTCATCTCCTTCACAAGGAAAAATAGCTGGAACATCAGAGGATACCACATTCATACCTGATAATGATTCTGAATCTGATTCTGAATCTGAAGAGCTTCTTATGCCTAATCCCCAATCGATTCTTCCACTGTCATAGTTTCTCTGAGATGTCTTCTTCTCCTTATGAGCTTTCTTCTTAAGCTTCTTTCCCATTGTTCCAGGGATCTCCTTCAAGCGATCAAGCTTCTATCAAAGGACCTACTCTGATACCAATTGTTGGAAATAATACTGAGAGGGGGGGGTGAATCAGTATTATCACATTAATAAAACTTTTTCATTTCCATAACCAGATTCATATATGCTACTTCCACAACTTCTTATAATTAAGTTAATTGATCTTCAATGAGTGCATTATAACATTATTAACCATATTATCAGTTAACAGATGCAGTAACATAGAATAGATCATCACACATAAGGCACACACATGAACACCATGATATAAGGTGGAAACCCAATGCGGGAGAAAACCACCTGCTGCAAGTAATCTCAATCTTCTTCTTAATAAGAAATCCTTTTACAATATTTGTACTGGTGCAGTCTTATACCAGTACGGGAGCTACAACCCCCTTTTCTCTTGTACGAGCGATCCATTTACTAGTACGCAGGCTGCTACCTGCTACAATGCTCCAAAGATTCCCCTTTGCTTTTGTACTAGCTTAAGTACTAGTACGTAGGCGCCGGCCTACAATCTTCTCTTCTCCAGGTACCACGTTTCATCAATTTTCATATTGGATACACTGAAGCACAACACATAATCTGAAAGGCCACGTTTCATCCAATTTTCATATTGGACATAAACATCAAATGATCATCAAGTACCAGTAAGTCACCCAGATAACCAGATCCACAATAACAGTAAACTAAACCCAGAAAACCTTATCAACAAAAAAATCAGTCAACAAAAGATCTTAAGACAGATACGCAATTTCCTTTTCTCTGGCCTGCGTCGCTACGCACTTCACCTTCTGTGGCGCCGCGCACCTCCGCAGCTGCGCCTTCTGTTGCGTCTCCACACTGCGCCTTCTGCGGCGCCTCTGTGGCATCTCCGCTGCGCCTTCTGTGGCGCCTCTGTGGCATCTCCTGTGGCGCCTCCGCACTGCGCCTTCTATGGTGCCTCTGTGGCGTCTCCTGTGGCGCCTCCACACTGCGCCTTCTATGGCCCCTCTATGGCGTCTCCGCACTACGCCTTCTGTGGCGCCTTCGCACTGCGCCTTCTGTGGTGCCTCCGCACTGCGCCTTCTGTGGCACCTCTGTGGCGTCTCCTGTGGCGCCTCCGCAATGCGCCTTCTGTGGTGCCTCTGTGGCGTCTCCTGTGGCTCCTCCACACTGCACCTTCTATCGCGCCTCTGTGGCGTTTCCGTACTGCGCCTTCTATGGCGCCTCTGTGGCGTCACCGCACTGCACCTTCTGTGGCG
The DNA here is from genome assembly GCA_000404065.3 of Pinus taeda. NCBI lineage: Eukaryota > Viridiplantae > Streptophyta > Pinopsida > Pinales > Pinaceae > Pinus > Pinus taeda. Next base: position 258,207 of record APFE030608676.1, on the reverse strand, counting down.
CCTCTGTGGCATCTCCGCACTGTGCCTTCTATGGCGCCTCTGTGGCGTCTCTTGTGGCGCCTCCGCACTGCGCCTTCTGTGGTGCCTCTGTGGCATCTCCTGTGGCGCCTCCGCACTGCGCCTTCTGTGGCGTCTTCTGTGGCATCTCCACACTTCCGCCGCTGCAGCGCTCAAGAGATCACCCTTCACAGATTCGCTTTCCACTTCACTTTCATATAGATCGAGCTTTTGAAACAATAACCCAATATTTCAGATCTTAAGATATTCAACCCAAAAACATGCCCAAGTCAAATGATCTCCTTTGCTTTATATAGGCAAGCTCTTCCTCAAATCATGGACCAATACCACGGGTCAAAACCATAGGATAAAAAACTGTGGGACTAATACCATGAACCAACCATGAAAGTGCATGAACTTTTCTCCAGATGAAATAAACTTTTCTCTGCATAAAATTCCGTGAACTTTTCTCTACATGAAATAAACTTTTGTTTGCATAAAATTCCGTGAACTTTTCTCTACATGAAGTAAACTTTTCTCTGCATAAAATTCCGTGAACTTGAAAATAACTTTGCTGCACTATAATTTATCATCTGAGTGATTTTCCATCAATGACAACACTTGTCTCATAATGCCAATAGGTTGTTGATGCATCATCCTACTGTTGAATATTGTCTGTTGTACGCAGGTGGATACATGTACATTTACCGGTCTATGTGGGTCGAATGGGTCTATCAGAGATCATCTAGCATAGGTTCAGGGGGAGCATATATTGTTCTAATGATGCATTGTTGGAATTATCTTAGAAGTCCTTGGTTTGATTTCTCAAGATTTTTCTGGTGGAGTAGATCAATGTGTGTTGGTCTGAAGGTTGATTTTGCTGACAGTTGTTCTTGTCTCTATGTCATGTACTTCTTTTCATATCAAGGTCATGTAACAGCCTATTTTTGTTTCCCCACTATGCCTGGGATGAATGAGTTTTGTTTATCTTGTGTATTCCCACTTGGATGGGAGATAGATGTATGTATGAGTCTTGATGATAGGAAGGTTACTTATAATGTATGGAGTCATGTTCTTTCTTGTAGAACATATTTTTGCAGACAACATTTCAGCAAAGAGCATATACAAAGGGGGAGCTCGTTTAGAGTTTTCAGCATGTACTCAGGGGGAGTATGGTAGTCCACCCCTTTGCCCTTGATGTCAAAGGGGAAGAGTGATTGGTTGTTGTTGCCATAAAGTCCAAAGCGGGAGATTGTTGGCATTATGATACATATGTTGTACTTGATTGCAACCCACTCATCTCAGATGATAAATTATAGTGCGACAAAGTTATTTTCTGGTTCACGCACTTTCACGCAGAGAAAAGTTCACGCACTTTCATGTAGAGAAAAGTTCCTTTCATGTATATAAAAGTTCATGCACTTTCATGCAGAGAATAAATTATAGTGCAGCAAAGTTATTTTCTGGTTCACACACTTTCACGCAGAGAAATGTTCATGCACTTTCATGCAGAGAAACATTCCTTTCATGCAGAGAAAAATTCATGCACTTTCATGCAGAGAAAAGTTCACGCACTTTCATGCAGAGAAAAGCGCATGCACATGGGAAATCTTATGGTTGGTTCATGGTATTTAGTCCTTGGTATTTGAACCTATGGTTTTGGGCCATGGTATCTTGTCATAACTATTGATCCCAAGTATTGAGTCCATGGTATTGAATTGTTATGGTTTTTGGTCCATGGTATTGTGAAAGGCCTAAGGCTATAAAAGAGGAAGGAGATCATTTGGCAAGGCATCTTCTGAATTATTGAATATCTAATAAAGTGCTAGATCTGGAATACTGTGACTGGGTTATGGTGCAGATCTGGATCTGAATGAAGAAGGAACCTGAGTGCAAGGAGAAGGATAAGTTCTATTGATGGGTAAAAATATTAAGGCTGGAATAGTGGTATCTCTATATGATTTTGATATGTGATATGTGGCGCACGCTTGATCTATAAATGTGATAATCTGGGTTAACTAATATCTAAATGTTTGAAAGAATGAATTTATAGATCTGGACGCAAGTTTCTGAATAGTGAAGTAGCGTACATGTCTTGATTTATGTTCTAGCTGCTTCTGTTTATTGCTACAGTGTTCTGGGTTTAGAAGTGGGGTGTGATTACTATTATTATGATCTAGGTACAGTTGTCAGAGAAGTGTTTATTTTGATTCAGTTTTGATTGGTGAGAAGGTTATTGGTTGATGAAGAAATTCTTGATGTTTAATTGATGTTATTTGTGGATCCAGTCTAAAAATTTATGAAACGTGGTCCCTGGAAGGAAGAGAAGGTTGTAGTCTTCTGCAAGTAGCAGCCTGCATACTAGTATCTCAACTAGTACAATAACTAAGGGGGTTGTAGCTCCCTTCCAGGAGAAGCTGGAAAATGAGAGAGGGTTGTAGCTCTCCGGAGGTAGTAGCCTGCATACTGGTAAAGGACTGCAGTAGTACAGAATCATTGTAAAAAGAAGTTTCTAATTGAAAAGATAGAGACATATTGCAGCAGGTGGTTTTCACCCACATTGGGTTTCCACCTTATATATTGTGTTCTTATGTGTGATTCTCTTCTACTCTATTTTGCTATTCCTGGTTACTGTTTATATGATCCTGATGCACAGATTAATATTCAACATCTGTAGAATATTTTAAATTATAAGTCTGTATGGTATATGCGGGTTCCTTATCTGTAGTTGCATATATACGCAGTTTTCTCTAACTGAATAGCATATATGTTCTGGGTTTGTAAAAGAAAATAATTGACCAGATAATACTGATTCCCCCCCCCCCCCCCTCTCAATATTATTTCCAACACAATTAACAGAGAATGGCCAAGCCTTGACTCATCAACAATTTGTGGATGACACCATGCTATAGGGTATCCCCACAGTCAAGGAAGCTACAACGTACAAAAAAATCTTAAATGACTATGCCTCGGCTTCAGGTATGGAAGTCAATCTCTCCAAATCAATTTTTTTTTCTTTAACACCAACATTGCTATTCAAAGGAACATCTCCAGAATTCTTTGCTTCCAAAGGGAGGTCCTCCCTTTAAAGTATTTGGGAATCCCCCTTACGGATAAACTAATGCACAAAATTATCTGGGAACCAGTGCTCAACAAGATGCAAGACAAGATCAAAAGATGGACTTTTAGAGCATTGAACCTTGTTGGCAGATTGATTTTGATGAAGGAAGTTCTTCAATCTATCGCTATTTTCTTTTTATCAACCCTGCCAGCTCCCAAAGGGGTCATACAAAAATTCAAGAACATTTAGAGAGACTTTCTCTGGGGCAAGGAGGAAACCAGAAAGAAATGGGCCCTTGTTTCTTGGGATAAAATCTGTAAACACAAAAGTCATGGAGGCCTAGGCTTAGACAATCAAGAGATTCTAAGTAATGTTTAAGGAGCCAAACTCTAGTGGAGATGGGTTATAAACCAAGTGCTCATTGGGCTAAAACCTACAAAGAAAAATATGCAAGCTGCTGGCAAACAATTGATCTTATCAGAATGTCAACGAACATAAAAGGCTCTCAAATCTGGAATAAAGCCTGGGATAACAGGAGCCTAGTACAAAAAACAACTTCTGGGAAATCAAAGTAGGAGAAGAAGCTCTCTTCTGGGAAGATAAATGGAAACAAGAACCAATGTTGTTAAGGGAGTACTTTATGAACATCAAGCAGGAAACTGATTTCCAAGGACTAATAAAAGTTAGGGATTTTTCGAATCTTCCTCATGGCACTGAGAAATGGAGAAGCTGGAGGAAAATAGAATGCAGAGGGAACAACCCCATAAAATCAAAAATAGAAGAACTCATGAAAATATTAAAACAAAAGAAGATCTTGGTTACAGATGGGCAGGATCAGTTAAGATGGGACCAAAACAAAGAAGGCATCTTTAATATCAAAGAAGAAAAAATAATTACCCTTAACTTAGATCCCTGCGTTTTGGCTAAGTCCTGGCAAAAACTTTGGAGCCACCAAAGATGGATGAAGATCAAACTTTTTATGTGGTTAGTTCATAACAAGAAAATATTAACTTGGGAGAACGTTCAGAAGAGGGGGGTTATGGGGCCTTCCAGATGCCAATTATGTGAGCCTCAAGAGGAGAAAATAGAGCATATTCTCAACAATTGCACCTTGTTGCATAAAAATTGTCACCTTGACATTTTGTAATCAGTGTGAGTCTATCACCACTCATATCTTCCTTCTTTGCAAGTCTTATACCTCAGTTCTTCATATCAAGCCTTGAAAATAAGAGAAAGTTCTTAAAAATCTCTAAAACTCTAGTTCCTTACTTTCTCTTAGTATTACCTATGGTCCCGCACCTAATGGTCATGTCCCCTGCAGATCTGACTGCTCTGTCTTTTTGTTATCGGTGTGGACCCCTGTAAAAGTTAAAAAGGTGCAAGTACATTCTTAAAAACTCACATTGAGTCATTTCTAGAAGCTTCTAGAGGGAATCTTGAGCTGGCAAGTTCGCTCCTTTAAGGTTTATGCATCCCATACCTTAAGGAGATAACCGCTTGATGTGAGGAGCTTATCCCTTTGAAGTAGGACTTTATCCCTTCAATGGTGGACCTGTAACCTCCTTCCTTTGCACTATAAAATGAAGCATTGACCTAGTTACTTGGGAGGTTGAAAGATGAATATTTTTGAGATGAAATGTTGTTGGAACTTAGTCTTCTAATTGAGCTCTTGAGAGGAGAGATTACATACCTTTTTGATCTCATTTGGAAGAGAGTGAGGCTTTTCAAAGTAGAGGAGATTCATGTTTGGACCCTGGGAAGAGCTTGTACAACATCAAGGCACCAAAGGTTGTAAAGTTCTTCTATTTCAAAGCTAATATAATCAAGTTTATTTTTCTCAATAAATTGTGTTTTATGGTTTATTTCATGGATTCCTTGATCACCATGATGAACATGATTTATTATATTAGCTATGGAGGTGTTATTTGATGTATGCTTGTTTGTGATTGCAGGTTCTCTAAAGGAAACAATTTTGGATGGTTGAAGCATGGCTGCCACAAACTAGCATTGGACTTAAGGTAGGGTCTAAACACCTATTTAGTTTTTATTAATGAATCGCAATATGTTTAGAGAAAGGTAGATTTGCTTGTCCTGCTTGTTGTTAGATATATGTTGATACTAAGGAGATCGGCCTTGTCCGCAAGATTGATTTATCTGGCCAAGAAATTGGCGACCCTGCTGGGGAACTAAATTTGGTTTTTGATTTTCCTTCGTCTTTGACTTGAGAAACTTGTTCTTGTTTCTATTTTTTGCTTGATGTGTGTGGGATTGGTTAGTTTTTAGGTTCTAGATTGTTTTTATTTTTTCGAAATTTTCAAGACGACCGCATGTTCTGTTTACAATACGGTGCGGACATCTCCACATTGTTACTTTATTGCACAGAGCAGTACTGCATCTGGTTATACTAGAAGTCTGCAGACGTTGTAAAATTTTTGAAAATCCTAAAATGTTTTCATCCAATTAAGTTTAGGTTTTGTTTATGATTTTTAGTCTCTGCCCAAATCTGCATGTGTCCTACCAAAGTCTCTTGTGACTAAGTTCCATTGGTCTTTTTGTTTTAGATGATTTTCTAGAAGTTTTGCATGTCTGGATTGGTTTGCACTCAGTCTCTATAGTGACTCAAAGATTAGAAGCCTAAGAAACCTTAGATCACCCTGGTGTCTTTTTGTCTTCTTGATGACTTTTCCTGGTTTGTGAAATCTTCCCTTGGTGAGAAATAGATTTCGTTTCTCTTTGCAAATCTTTGAACAAACTTGGTCATAAGTTGTGAATTTCATTTTTATAAAATAAAATATAGTTGGGTGTTTTTTGATTGATTTGTTATTCTAAACGAATTAATCCTTAGTTTGCTGAATAACTAAGTAAAACATCCTCGAAATTATTTGAAGCTTTTATTTCCATTAGGGTTTTAGAAGTTTTAAATCTCAAGATTAGTTTTTCATAGTTTTGTGTGTATTTCTAGAAATCGTAGAATCTCTTTTGAAATAATTGTTTTTTGTAGTTTTGAGTGTTGAAAACGAAAAGGGATTTTTTGTGAGCAGAATTAGTAGTTTCATTTTGAGTTTATTAAAAAAGACAAAAAGATTTTCTTTTCATTTACATGTTGAAGGAAAGTTTTGTTTTTCAAAGAATTGCATTCTCAACTCTTTCTTTTAGCTAAAAATTCATTGAAGGAAAAAACGAATTGTTTATTGTTTTAGGTTCATTTTTTAGTGTTTTTGGATTCGAGTCTTCACACCATCAAAGTTTCATCTCCATACCTATTGACTTAAGAAACAACCTATAAAAGTAACGCTTAACTAAAATTGATCCAACAATCTTTTTATTTCTAGGGCTCTTATCACCAATATAGCTTAGGCTAGTATCTTGGAGTAGGGAGTAATTAACTCTCCAAGATAGTTAAAACAAACAAGTAGCTATATCTTGTGGTAGGAAATAAATCCAATTGTAATTGATATAATCTGGGAAGCTCCTCTTAAATGAGTCAATCACGAGATCATGTCCAAACCTTTAAGACAATCAATTCTATCTCATTGGGAAAATCAAAGATTTGCGCGTATTAAAAACGGTAAACCTTGGATTAACCATTGTCGAGAAGCCTAGAGTCACTTGTAGGTAAACCTCAATTTGATCATGTCAAGGAGCCTTCAAGGGGATTGATCTTTGTTACTCTACTCTTACACGTAGATCGGACCGTAGACTGTTCCCCCAGTTGTATTTGTTACTGCTGGTAACCCTAGTGACCATAATCTTAAGATTGTTTCCTAAGGTGATGGTGAAGGACGAGTCTCACTGTACCTAGAGCAGACGTTGACTAGACTCACTTGGACTCTCTGGGTGATTCTCTTCACTCAAGATAGTTTTGTGAAGAAACTTGTGCCAGTCTATTTCATTAAGCAGGTTATGCGGGTAACTCTTCCAAGCGTTATTTCTGAATTCAATTCTACGACGTTGGATTTCACCACCAACTATTGTTTTTTGTACGGAAAGTTATTGTTTGTCTGTGCTTTGAACTCTTATATTTTTTAGGCGTGTGATTCAATTTTTTGGTTCTTTAGAGACTCTAGGTGGTTTTATTGAGATTTTCTTTGTTTGTGTGTGAAGTAATTAAATATTTAATCGTGCCTAAATTACCGAGACAATCCCGTAGACTTCGGGGGAAACCTCGTGAATATACGCCAAGCCAGCTTGAAGGGCTACGAGCTCTTGTATCACCTAGTGACAGTAGAGTTGGGTCACCAGAAGCCGGAAAATCATCTTTAATTATTCATCCTGATTATCTAGTTCAAGTAACAGAGTATACTTCTGAACCGATTCCATTTTCCGAAGTTACTGGTAGCATTTCTCCTACTAGTGAATTAATTGAAGAATCTGAAATTTCTAAGCCTGAAACCGAATCTGCTGCTACTCCATCTTCAGGATTTGCTTCTCCAACTTCTAGTGGTCCTGGTTCACCCAGGGTAGGAAGTATCATTACCCAAAATCTTCCTTTTAGACTCATTTCTATTGAAGAACTTGTTAGTTTTGATGAAGATACAACTCTCCCTGAAAATCAACTGACATTATAACTTAGGGAGAATTAATCAATCTTCTACATTCCTTTTAGAAGTGATGCTTGGTACGTATCATTGATGAAATTTTTAGAAAACCTAGGTCTTAGTTTTTCACCACCTCGAATTCCTTTCCATCCTACACCCAAAGGTTATTATCCTCCTTTGAATATGTCAAAATGGTCATCCATGTTTTCCCAAACACTGGAAACATTTTTATATGGTAGTCCTTTTGTTCCTTCTGGGTATCAGTCACTCTCTGGTACTTTTCTAGGAGCATCTCCTCAACCCATTGAACATGAGATATAAACTGGTAATAACGGAACTCCACCATTGAGCGTAGAAGAAATTCTTATGATGTTTGGTACTATTCCAAATCCGCAACCTTAAGGTAGTCAGTTACTGCCTGGGGGGCAACCTCAAGGTACTCAATTACTGCCTAGGGGGCAACCTCAAGGTAGTCAGATGCCGCCTAGGGGGCAACCTCAAGGACAGTACATACCTCAAGGTCAACCCCAGACTCAGTACATACCTCAAGGTCAACCCTAGTATCAATATATACCTCAAGGTCAACCCCAGTTTTAGTACATGCCTCAAGGTTATCAACCTCAAGGTCAGTACCCAACCCAAGGTTTCCAACTGCCTTCTGGTCAACCATTTGTACAAGGAGCTGGAAATGTACCTCTCAATTATTAGCCCTACACTCAACCTGGTTATGGTCCTCAATATGCTCAACCTTTTATGGGTCCATACCCTGAAATGGACATGGTGTGGGATCTATCTCAAACTCAACAAATTTTGCAACCCAATGTGTAGTTATCAAGTCAACCTGGACAAACTTTGGTTTCTGGTCCAACCCAGCAACCTGTCTAGCCTACTGCTCAAACTTTTTCTCCTACTGTAGTTCATCAGTATGGGCCTAGTTCACCTCAAACTCAGCCTCAAACTACTGCTACAACTACTACAACTTCTGTTCAATCTACCCCATCTACTTCTGGAGTATCGACATATCTGGTTTCTACTGTTCCTGTATCAACTCCTTAGACCTCTTTACCGCAGTTAGGACCTACAATTCAGACTTCGGTTCAGATGCCTATAGGACAACTTGGTCCAAGTACGGTTGTGAGAAGTCAACTTCAATTTACTTATCGACCGTACCAGGGATAGTACCAATTCAGTCCTACTGTGCAAAGCCCAGTTTATCAATATCAACTGTACCCTAGATATACTTGTGAGCAACCTCAACAACCCCAGTTTGGTCTGGTTAATCTTGGTTTTCTGGGAGGATATAATATTCCTAATGAAAATCCAATTCCAGGTTATCCTGGATATCCTCCTCCTGGGGCTGGTCTTGTGACCCAAGGTTTTCGAGACCCTAACCGTCAGTTACCTTTTATTGCAACTTTGGATTTACCTGATTTGTTACGCATTACGAACAATCCAATTTACTATCTTCCATATTGGCCGCCAATGCCTAATAAGTTGCCGAGTGATATCTCGAAGTTTGAGGGTAAGTCAGGAGAAGATCTGTCAAATCATGTGATGACTTACCACCTCTGATGTGCATCTAATTCCATTATCAATGACTCAATTCGCTTATGTCTTTTTCAACGCACTCTAATTGGTCTTGTTGCCAAGTGGTACATTGAGTTACCACGAAGCTCTTTTTATAATTTTAGTCAGTTAGCCACTTCTTTCTTAACTCATTTTTAGTTTCCGGTCAGATATGACAATGGTACAAAATTATTAACTTCATTAAAACAGTCAACATCCACATATATTTCATATCATATTCATGAATGGCGACGTCGACGACGTTTAGTGAAATTTTTTATTCTGGATCAAATTTTGGCAGAATGGTTTGTTAAATCATTATTTACTAAAATCACTGAGGATGTAGCCAAGGCAGGAGTTGCTACTAAAGAGCAAGTAATTTCTCATGCTCAGTACCTTGACCTCATTTATACGCACTCAGGTACTTTACACAAAAAAATCCCCGACCTTCCAAAACAAAATCAAATCACTGCAGCTCCTTCAGGGTCTCATGGCACTGATGGTATGATTGGTTTAGTTAGTACCAAAAGCAAGAATAAATCTACAAAGAATTATTCTCCTATTATAACTTTACCAGATTCCCCAACAAGAGACTCTTCTACTGAAATTCCAGCCGATATCCATGTCGTAGAATCTTCTACTGCCAAATCAAAATCCGACGGTAAAAAGAAGGGGAAGAAAAAAATAAACAAAACTCAAAAGAGAAATCAGATAAAAATGAATCTACTAACGAGAAATGTAAACCTCGCTATCCTTTTCTAATTTGTGATGAAGAGAATTTTACAAGAGATTTCCCACATCGCGCTGAGGTTTCGAAAATTGTCGAAGGTTTTCAAATGCCTGCTATCTTGAAGGATCCTTTTCCTAGTCAAGATAGCAAGATGATAGGTTCTTCCTCAAATGCCTCAGAAGAACCCATTATGATGATGTCCCATGTTAGGATTGTGACGCAATCGTAAGATTATGGTAGTAAAAATCTTGTTGGTGGTAAGGAAGTGGAATATTCTAATTCAAACCCATTAACTTCAACTCCTTCTGGTTCTGCTCCACTACAGATCAAGAAACCTAACCCAGGCTTAATAATCAAACCGCCTGCTAAAGGGATACTTCGGAGGTCAGCTTTCAATCCACATGTGAGAGCTGCTCAGAACTATAACATTGTTGAAGATTTAGCTATTTCCCCTTTAGCAATGTCATCTTTGGAGGTGCTGCAATCATATGTTGGAATTATGATACATATGTTGTACTTGATGGCAACCCACTCATCTCAGATGATAAATTATAGTGCAGCAAAGTTATTTTCTGGTTCATGGACTTTCACGCAGAGAAACGTTCATGCACTTTCATGTAGAAAAAGTTCCTTTCATGAAGAGAAAAGTTCATGCACTTTCATGCAAAGAAAAGTTCCTTTCATGCAGAGAAAAGTTCACACACTTTCATGTAGAGAAAAGTTCATTTCACACAGAGAAACGTTCACGCGCTTTCATGGAGAGAAAAGTTCCTTTCATGAAGAGAAAAGTTCATGCACTTTCATGTAGAGAAACGTTCCTTTCATCCAGAGAAAATTTCACGCACTTTCATGCAGAGAAAAGCGCATGTACAATGGGAAATCTTATGGTTGGTTCATGGTATTAGTCTGACAGTTTTTGATCCTATGGTTTTGGTCTGTGGTATTGCATCCAAAAGTTTTGTTCCCAAATATTGGGTCCATGGTATTGAATTGTTATGGTTTTTGGTCCGTGGTATTGTGAAAGGCCTAATGCTATAAAAGAGGAAGGAGATCATTTGGCAAGGCATATTCTGAATTATTGAATATTTGATAAAGTGCTAGATCTAGAATACTGTGATTGGGTTATGGTGCAGATCTGGATCTAAATGAAGAACGAACCTGAGTGCAAGGAGAATGATAAGTTCTATTGATGGGTCAAAATCTTAAGGCTGGAATAGTGGTATCTCTATATGATTTTGATCTGTGATATGTGGCGCACGCTCGATCTATAAATCTGATAATATGGGTTAACTAATATCTGAATGGTTGAAAGAATGAATTTATAGATCTATACGCAGGTTTCTGAATAGTGAAGTAGCGTACATCTCTTGATATATGTTATAGATGCTTCTGTTTATTGCTATAGTGTTCTAGGTTCAGAAGTGGGGTGTGATTACTGTTATTATGATCTGGGTATAGTCGTCAAAGAAGTGTTTATTTTGATTCAGTTTTGATTGGTGAAAAGGCGATTGGTTGATGCAGAAATTCTTGATGTTTGATTGTTGTTATTTGTGGATCCATTCTGAAAATTTATGAAACGTGATCTCTGGAAGGAAGAGAAGGTTGTAGTCTTTTGCAGGTAGTAGCCCGCGTACTAGTATCTCAACTAGTACAAGAACTAAGCGGGTTGTAGCTCCCTTCCAGGAGAAGCTGGAAAACGAGAGAGGTTTGTAGCTCTCTGTAGGTAGCAGCCTACGTACTAGTGAAGGACTGCACCAGTACAAAATCATGCTAAAAAGAAGTTTCTAATTGAAAAGATAGAGACATATTGTAGCAGGTGGTTTTCACCCACATTGGGTTTCCACCTTATATCTTGTGTTCTTGTGTGTGATTGTCTTCTGCTCTAGTTTTCTGTTCCTGGTTACTGTTTATATGATCCTGATGCACAAATTAATGTTCAACATCTATAGAATATTTTAAATTATAAGTCTGTATGGTATACACAGGTTTCCTTATCTGTAGTTGCATATATACACGGTTTTCTCTAACTGAAGTAGTGTATATGTTCTGGGTTTGAAAAAGAAAATAATTGACCGGATAATATTGATTCACCTCCCCCTCTCAGTATTATTTCCAACAATTGGTATCAGAGCGGGTCGTTCATAAGAAGTTTGTCACTTAAAGGAAGATCCATCATCATGAGCAACTACAAGAGAGAAGCATCAATCAGGCCACCAATTTTTAATGGGACCAACTTTGTCTATTGGAAGGTAAGAGTTACAGCTTATCTTCAATCTCTTCGTATAGAAGTCTGGGATATCATAGATACAGCATACACTTTTCCATCAGTAACTCCTACAGATCTGGCTGAAAAGAAGCTATTTGAAACTAATGCAAAGGTTGTGAATGCGCTATTAGGATGTCTATCTCAATCAGAATTCGTCAAGGTTATGCAGTATAAAACTGCAAAAGAAATATGGGACAAGATCGTTCTGAGCTATGAAGGATATGAATAGGTAAAAAGAGCAAAACTTCAAACCCTCAGAATTCAATATGAAAATCTTAGAATGTACAATTGATGAAATTGTGGCTAACTATTTCCTATGCATAGATGAGATTGTTAATTGTATGAAAAATTTGGGTGAAGAAACAAAAGAGTCTATTGTGGTTAAAAATTTTCTGAGATCTTTGTCTTCTAAGTTTGAATCAAAAGTTTCTGCAATAGAAGAAAAGGAGAATCTACAGAAAATTACCATGTCGCAACTACATGGAATTCTAACCACTTATGAAATGAGGAAAGGGGACCATTAGAAAGAAGAGAAGCCGCATCAAGGCCTCAAGAAAAGGAGATTCTTATGACTCAGACATATGTTCAGAAGAGAGAAGACCAAATTTTGTTCAAGAACCTTCATGGTGTGCTGGAAGATTCAGGGTAAGTTACCTTTCAAATGTTTTTCTTGTGGAAGAGTCGGTCACTATGCTACCAAGTGTCCTCATAAAGGTAAGGAACCTATTAGATGGAACAAGAAACAAAATGTAAATAAGAAAAGCTATTACACTCATGAAGACAGTGATGGATTTTCAAATAGCGATGAAGATGAACAAGGTAATAAGTATAGACTTTTAATGTCTTTTGAAGATGATGATTTCATGGATGCTATAGATGAAGGTCTTTATGAAGAGATTTCTAAACTCAAAAATTTGTTTAGAAGAGAAAAATATGATTATTGATACTCTGCAATTCCCATTGGGTGAAAGTGAAAAACATCATGAAAAGTTAGAATGTGAAATAGTGGGACTTAGAAAAGATATTGAGAAAACTAAAGCTCTTAATCTTAGATTTGTTAAAGGATCTAAAACGTTAGATGAGATTATCAAAGTACAACATTCTCCACTAATCAAGACAAGTTTGGGATATAATGAAGAATCATCTCAAGCATAGAAGCCATCCACCTCCAAAAGTTATATTGATGCAGCAAGGAGAAGTGAACAAATTGACAATCAACAACAACGACACAATGCTGCTCACCAGGTAAATGAGGGACATTTTTCTTCAAGAATGAATAGAGATCACCAAGCAAATCAGGGGAAATCTGCTTCAAGGATAAACAGAAGCTACAACAGATGACAGGTAAATAATTCTCAATTTGTCTCAAGAATGAATGTCAATGAAAACTACAATCGTTTGGTCCGTTGGGTTGATAATCACAGGAATTTCTTCGATGGCCAATGTTTCTCTTGTCACAACTTTGGACACAAAGCAACTTAGTGTGTTTCCTACAAAACTATCATGACTAGAGAAACTCAAAAACAGAGGAGTATGACTAGAATCATGAAAAGGATCTACAATAACTTTTCTGCTCTTGAAAATGAAATATAATGTTCTATTTGTAATAATTTTAGTCATGAAGATTCTGAATGCAGGAGAAGGTTTCGACAGGTAACTCAGAAGGAGCAAGCCTCAAATATCAAAACATGGAGAATGAAAGAACCACAACCAGAAAGATGTGGTATAGCCTTATATGCAGAATGGCAGGAAAATCAATGGTACATCGACAGTGGATGTTCAAAACATATGACAGGTGATAAAGAAAAACTTCAGTCATATAATGCCTTGGAGAAGGAGAAGAAGGTCTCATTTGGAAATGACACCCCTGCACTCATAAAAGGTAAAGGATCTGTTCTTTTAAAATAAAAGGTCAAAGCAACAAATGTTATGTATGTTGATGGCTTAAATCATAATCTATTGAGTGTCAGTCAGATGTGTGATCAAGGAACAGAGGTAATATTTGGATCAAATGGATGTAGTGTTCGTGATCTTGATATAGGAGAAATAGTAATCAAAGACATAAGAAGTCCAAATAATTTATACATATTCAAAGGAAAACAACAATGCTATCTGAGCAAGAATGATGAACACTAGCTATGGCACAAGAGGTTGGGGCATCTAAGCTTCTCACAGATAAGGAAAGCATGCAAATACCAGGCAGTTCGTGGTATTCAATACATCATAATTCCAGATAATATAATATGCAAATCATGTCAGTTTGGTAAGCAAACCAGAACTAACTTCCCTGAGAAGGAAGGATCAGCTAGCAAGCCACTTGAGCTTGTCCATACTGATGTATGTGGTCCATCTAGGAAAAGGTCGCCTCGGGGAGAATACTTTATATTATTCATTGACGACTATTCAAGGATGGTTTGGATAGGATTGAAAGCACAAAGATGATGCCTTCGAAAAATTCAAATTCTTCAAAGCTTTAGTTGAAAATGAATCAGATCACAAAATTAAATGCCTCAGGTCTGATAGATGTGGGGAGTTTACCTCAAATGAATTTTTCGATTTTTGTGAAGAACATGGAATAAGAAGAGAATTCTCTACAGCCAGGACTCCTCAGCAAAATGGAGTAGTGGAAAGCATGAATAGAACGGTTCAACAAATGGCTCGTGCTATGCTTGATGAGTCTGGAATTCCCGCAACTTTCTGGGGTGAAGCCACATTTGCAGCAGTTGTTATTCTCAACAACAAACGTCCGGGTGAACAACATTCAAACCCCTCATGAGCTCTGGTATGGTCAGACTCCTTTAGTAAAATATTTCAAAATTTTTGGGAGTAAATGCTACATCAAAAATACTGATGAAAATCTTGGCAAGTTTTAACCCAGAGCAGATGAAGGCATTCTTCTTGGTTACTCTCCCCACAGCAAAGCATACAAGTGTTACAATAAAAGGCTTGGAAAAATTATTAAAAGTATTGATGTAGTGGTTGATGAATATGAAAACACTCCTAGGTAGGTAAGATCCGAAGATTTCGAGGATGAAGAGGACTATCCATCTACATCAAATCATATTCATGATGAAGAAGAAGAGACCAATGAGGCACCAGAAGAACAGATAAGGATAAAAGAAAAGATTCCATCCAGGTACGTTCAAAAGAATCGTCCAGAATCTCATATTTTGGGGCAGAAAGAGGCTGGTATACAAACAAGAAGAGCAATAGCAGAAGCTTCAAGCTATTTGGCATTACTCTCCTCCACTGAGCCACAAAATGTAAAAGAGGCATGCAAAGATGAATGTTGGGTCAAGGAAATGGATGATGAACTTGAGCAGATTGAAAAGAACAACACTTGGGAGTTGGTTCCTACACTAAAAGATAAGAAGGTCTTAGTGACAAAATGGATATTCAAAAACAAGTTGAATGAAAATGGGGAAGTTGTTAGAAATAAGGCTAGACTTGTTTGTAAAGGGTATGCTCAACAAGAAGGAATAGACTTTGAAGAAACTTTTGCTCCTGTTGCTAGACTTGAGGCCATCAGAATGTTCCTTGCTCTCTCTAGCTTTCAGAAATTCAAAGTATTTCAAATGGATGTGAAATCTGCCTTTCTGAATCAGGCTCCAAGGGCTTGGTACTATTGTCTGAACAGATATCTTCATCAACAAGGTTTTTCATAAGGATCAGCAAATAGCAATATTTATATAAAAATTGAAAATGAAAAATTGCTAATACTTGTTGTGTATGTTGATGATATCATATTTGGCAACAATGAAGAAGCTATGAGTCAAAATTTTTCCTTGGTGATGCAGAAAGAATTCGAAATGTCCTTGATTGGAGAGCTGACATATTTTCTTGGTTTACAAATCCAACAAAATGAAGGCGGTATCTTTTTATCTCAAACCAAGTACCTCAAGCAGATCTTGAAGAAATATGGGATGGAGGATTCAAAACCTGTATGTACCCCGATGGTGATAGGATGCAGCCTCAGCGCAAATGATGACTCGGCAGCAGTGCATCAACCAACCTATAGATCTATGATTGGTAGTCTTCTCTATCTAACAGAAACCCGACCAGACATCATGCATGCAGTGGGAATAGTTGGAAGATTTCAGGCAAATCCAAAGGAAACTAATCTTCAGGCAGTAAAGAAAAATTTCAAGTATCTTCAAGGAACTCAAAACTATGGTCTATGGTATCCTAGAGATACAGATCTCACTCTTCATGCTTATACAGATGCAGATTGGGCTGGAAGCTTGGATGACAGAAAAAGCACTAGTGGTGGTGCATTCTTTATGGGTTCCAGATTAGTATCTTGGTTCAGCAAGAAACAAAGTTCGATTGCTTTATCTACAACTGAAGCAGAATATGTGGCTGCTGCATCTTGTTGCACACAACTCCTTTGGATGATGCAAACTTTACAGGATTTTCAAATCACTTGTACTCCACCTATCTCCATCTTATGTGATAACACAAGTGCAATCAGCATTTCAAAGAACCTAATCATGCATTCAAAGACCAACCACATACCAATCAAGTATCATTTTCTCCGGGAACAAGTGCTGGAACAAAAGGTCAAATTGGAGTATGTTCCCTCCAAGGAACAAGTTGCTGATATACTCACCAAACCATTTCCCAAGGAGACATTTGAATACCTCAGATAGAAGCTGGGGGTTGTTGATGAATCATCCTGCTATTGAATATTGTCTATTGTACGCAGGTGGATACACGTACATTTTCCGGTCTATGTGGGTCGAATGGGGTCTATCAGAGATCATCTGGCACAGGTTTAGGGGAAGCATATATTCTTCTAATGATGCATTGTTGGAATTATCTTAGAAGTCCTTGGTTTGATTTCTCAAGAGTTTTCTGGTGGAGTAGATCAATGTGTGTTGGTCTGAAGGATGATTCTGCTGATGATATTTGTTCTTGTCTCTATGTCATGTACTTCTTTTCATATCAAGGTCATGTAACGGCCTATTTTGGTTTCCCCACTATGCTTGGGATGAATAAGTTTTGTCTGTCTAGTGTATTCCCACTTGGATGGGAGATGGATGTATGTATGAGTCTTGATGATAGAAAGGTTACTTATAATGTATGGAGTCATGTTCTTTCTTGTAGAACATCTTTTTGCAGACAGCATTTCAGCACATAGCATATACAAAGGGGGATCTCGTTCAGAGTTTTCCGCAGGTACTCAGGGGGAGTATGGTAGTCTGCCCCTTTGCCCTTGATGTCAAAGGGGGAGAGTGATTGGTTGTTGTTTCCATCAAATCCAAAGGGGGAGATTGTTGGCATTATGATACATTTGTTGTACTTGATGGCAATTAATCATCTCAGATGATAAATTATAGTGCAACAAAGTTCACGCACTTTCATGCAGAGAAAAGTTCACACACTTTCATGCAGAGAAAAGTTCACGCACTTTCATGTAGAGAAAAGTTCCTTTCATGTAGAGAAAAGTTCACGCACTTTCATGCAGAGAAAATTTCACACACTTTCATGCAGAGAAAAGCACATGCACATGGGAAATCTTATGGTTGGTTCATGGTATTAGTCCGACAGTTTTTTATCCTATGGTTTTGGTCCGTGGTATTGCATCCAAAAGAATTAAACCCAAGTATTGGGTCTGTGGTATTGTTTCTCAATGGTTTTGGTTCCATGGTTTTGAGTGAGGCCTAGCCTATAAAAAGGAAAGGAGATCATTTGGCTAATCACAAGTGTTGAAAATCTTAAGAAGAGCAAGATCTGAATTTCTGATAATCGATTTGTGAGACATAGTTGAATCTGAATCAAGGAGAAACCGAAGCATTATAAGTCAGATCTACTGAAGAGAGTGGCAATGGCGTAGTGCGAAGGTGCGTAGAACCAGAGAAGAAGCAGGTGCGGAGTTGCGCAGACTCGTCATGGCAGAAGTGCGGATATCCGTTGGTTTCCTTCGATGAAGTTGTGGACCTTTCTTGAAATATATTTTAGTTGTCTTTTATATTGGTGTTTGGTTACTGGTGTTATTTTATGGTTACTGCATTCTGAGAAGTTATTTGTTTAAAGGAGATTGGGTGATGCACATGTACATGATGTTTTAGATCCAGCTTGAAAATTGATGAAACATGGTCCCTGGAAGGAAAGAGAAGGTAGTAGCCTTCTATAGGTCAGCACCTACGTACTAGTATTTCAGCTAGTACAAGAGCTAAGGGGGTTTGTAGCTCCCTTCCAGAAGAAGCTGGAAAACGAGAGAGGGTTTAGCTCTCTGCAGGTTGCAGCCTGCATACTGGTAAAAGACTGCACCAGTACAAAATCATTGTAAGAAGAAGTTTCTAATTGAAAGAAGATAGAGACATATTGCAGCAGGTGGTTTTCACCCACATTGAGTTTCCACCTTACATCTTGTGTTCCTTGGTGTGACTGTCTATTCTGTGTTCCTGCTCATTATTCTATGGTTCTCACATACAGATTAATGACAAACATCTAAAGAATAAATTAAATTATAAGTTTGGAAGGTATATGCAAGTTTCAATTGTCAGATCTGAAAATATTTGTATAAATTGATTAGAGTTTGATAATACTGATTCACCCCCCCTCCTCACAGTATTATTTACAACACACTATAAATAGTAAACATGAAAAATAACCACAAATAACCCACAAATGTGAGTAGAAATGCATCCAATGGTGATTCCATCATGAAAAAGGCATGTATCTCCATGAAAAAGGTGCAATGAATAGCTCAAGACATGTATATTATCCCATAATTCATGTATCTCCATCCAAAGGATGTTCCTTATTACCCAAAGAGTGCTCCCAAGCCCCACGTAATCCTAGAAAATCTCATCTCATCATCAAATGGACTGTTAGGATAATATCATAATTTTATCATCAAGGTAGAAGGTGTAGCTACCACTCCAAAGGGGTACCAAGGGATAATTACCTTTAATCACAATCAAGAGAAGAGAAACATCCATAAAGAAGGTATAATTATAGCCTATGGGGTGTTTTAACATCTGAGGCATACACTAGCTCTCCAAACCAACATCTTGGCCTCAAAGGTCAAATTACAAGGTCTTAAGGATGCAGGAGGGCCTCATCCACTATGCCAAGTTAGCATAAATGTCAAAACTCCTCCAATGTGCCCCGACAACATCCATCAAGAATTTTGTGTCATCATAGAATGTGGGTTGGAAAATCAACACTTCATCCCTCAAGGGATCCTGACAACAACTAGAATAATTATCTAGCACATACTCATGGAATAAAGTGAGACTAACATCATGGGTACAAAAACCATAAGAGAAGCAAGGTGGACCATATTTAATGTCAAAAATATAAAAATAATTCACACAATTAACATCTTCAAATATCTCACCAGCTTATGATTGTATCAGGTTTCCAAACTTAGGTATGGAAGGGTTATCACATGACCCTATTAGGTGCCTCCAACCTTGAAGGTAGAAACAATTCCTAGGATGGCCCTTTTAAATGAGAAGTGTAAGTGATATGTGTTATGGTTTGGGATTTACTTCATGAATGGTGTTATAGTCTTATACGAGGTTGTGTAAAAGCTTTTATCTGTGAGTGACTATATGTAGTGCGAGTTCAAAAGGTCTTCCATTTTTTGAAAAAGAGAATAAGCTTCTTTAGTGGCTAGACCTACTACACAACCTATTACTATACAAATTTGCCATGGAGACGACCCTTCGGTTACTTTCCTCATAACCTCGGTAAAGGGGTTACCTTGTTCCCATTTTATATAATAGGCAGGGGATCCTTAGTCGAGAGGACCAATGATAAGTTAACCCTCTCAAAAAGCAAATCCCCCTAGTTTTCCTTTTTCTTTATTTGGTTTGGCTTCTTTAACAAAATTCACTAAATATCATGCAATAAAGATAATATAATCCCCCTTTAATTATGAGTAGATTATCACTTCATTGGGGTTGAGATGTTAGTTGAGAGTTCATTTTACTGTGATATTCATTATATTGATTGATACTCTTAGGGGCAAGTGGCTATATAAGAGGAGGTAGAGGTCAAGCTATAATTGGATTTTGATTTCTTTACATCTCTTATCATTATTTTTCATTTTTAAATTTAGCTTACACATTTTTTTCATACGACTACATCAACCTTGATTATTGCCAACCACTTCTTCTCATAGAATGGGACATCCATGAACCAACACAAGAGACTAATAAAAACCAATAAAAAGTTTGCATAAAGAAATAAGGGGAATAGTGACAAGTGTTAAGTATGAATATTATGGAACACTACCACAATTAGAGCCTCCTATTTTTGCCCCTCCTAGATAGTGAAAGAAATTCCCCAAGGAAGGTCACATGAGGCTAGGAACAAATGATAACCACCAAGGTGAAGTAAGGGACTAAGTATGAAACCAAAGAATCACAGCATACAATCCAATTTCAAACTATGATCCATACTGGAATACAAAAAATATTTATGAAAGCAATTGTATGAAAAAATTGTTGAACCTCACAATAGATGACCCTACCTTCATCAAATGAATATTCTAGATAAATAGATTTACTGATTGAATAAAAGGGGAGATGAATTTTAGGTTCGCTATTTATGGACCATGTTAGGGGATGATAGTTGGAAATTTGCATCATAAGAGAAAAATTATATCTTTGGGTTACCCATGCATATGGATGGGTAATAGGGCCTAATCATCATTCCATTGTCACCCTATAATTTATAGCCTCCATCTTGAGGCTCCTAATGGAATTCATCGTATCTTTATTTTCAAATATACCATGTCCATGTCCATTTGATTCTATTTCAACATTAACCATGTTGAAATTCCTCCCCCTAACTTCTTATTAATGGCCATAAGACCCATGGAAATCTTCCATATCATTTATATTTATCCTTACTCTACTCTATTCTACTTGTATCTAAGTCTACAAGGTGCATGAAAAAACTATTCTTAGTCAACCATTAAAATTAGACTTAAATACCACTCTATAATTATATGAAATTTGGGAATACTCTGATCTTGTCAACTATATATAGCCTTATTTGGATTTCTTGAGAAGATTTACTACTAAATTCGAAATTTATATTTCATAGGTGACATTCTCTGCTTAATATCATTCCACTCACTACTCATTTACCGAAATCTAATTCCTAAGTTGAAAGTTATGGCTTGTAGAAGTTTTAAATGTTTTTCCTAACTTGTTTTTGTACTATTACCACGTCTTTCTACTAATTTATAATGAACTTGAATTCCTAGATTCCAATTTTGACTCCATGGTTGTATTGTATCATCCATGAGATTTTCATAAACTATTTATGTGTCCTAATTTGAGTCCTTAGGAAGGAGTTATGCCTCTTGGAAATAAATTAATGCATGATTTATCTTCTACATTATTCCAAGTGTAATTTCCACATGTTGAATTTGTTTTGTACTTATAGTATCTCATTGGAAATATCTAACTAAGACATTTCGTTTATGCAATTGGAACTATGTGTGCTACAAGCACATGCATTCCATAAATGTTTTTAGTGTCAAAAATCACAATTTAGGGCCTCAAAATGCCTTGAAAGTTTATGACCCTAAAAGTTTAGAAAAATTGTGATAAATTGTTGACTTTTTGTTGTTGTAGCACCCTGGACTATATTACACTCATCCACTCTATTCTGCAACATCTCATTAGTGTCTGAAAATGGCACTATGAAAAACCCTATCAATATGGCATGTATGAGTACATATAGAATTCCCTTTAGTTTCCATTGGACATGAATTCAATTGTGCATGTTTTTTCCTTAACACTTGGCACCCATGTAGCCAATTTCATTCCTACTTTCTCTCTCTTTTGGACCCCCTTGGGCCCAATTTGACAAAGTGTATTTACAACCCTCAATAATATGCGAGGGTTCCACTTCTTCTATTTCCAATTCACGTGGTACCATCACACAAGCTAAGATGGAAAGTTGGTCTCATTCTACACTTTTATCCCCGGGAACATAAATTGCATGTACACAAGATATAAAGGTCAAAATATAGTGTAGATCAATGGTCAACAATCATATTTGGACCCACAAGTTCTCGATCCAACAACTTAATCTAGAAGGATTTGATAGCTAATATCTACTTGATCCAATGGTGGAGATCAAATTCTAGCTTATTAGAGAAGATGGAGGTTAATGACATCAATTGAACCTAAAATATCAAATCGTTGAGGTTGACCCAAATCTAATAGTGGATATTGAATTCAAGCTTAGGTGTGATCAACCATTAATGAAGTAATTTAACTCCAAATGAACCAACAATAGAGGATGATCATGATCCAATGACGCAAATTAAGTTTGGGCTTAAATATGCTCAACTAACAATGCATTGGCTTAATTCCAAGGGATCTAATAGCAAGGAATGATCATGATCCAGTTGTCCAAATTATTTTCAAGCTTAAATATGTACACCTGGTAAAGCACTACCTTCCATCTAAGGAATCCAATGGAATATATTCATCTAATTTGATGGTTTAGATTAAACTTGGGCTTGGATGTACTTAAACAATAACAAGGTTTGCTCATCCTAGATTAACCTCATGCTCACACATATCCATCTATTGAATTATATGCCTAATGGTATCCCCACACAAATATTGATGTCATAATACAAAAAAAAAAAAAAAATCATTTTTTTTGTAATTTTTTCAATTTCCCACTTTTCTTTTCTAAATTTTGTCAATAAATCCCATTCCCATAATTTTTTTTGTCATCCCAAAATCTTATGAGTTCAACTCCTGCAATATGTCCCTTTCTTACCGATTCTAACCCTACAATTGTGAATTTAGTTCTCATGTTCTCAATCAACATGTTTGAGGTAGTCTCTCTTCTAAATTTCCTTAAACAACTTTTTTTTCCTATTTTTGTACATACACACACAAATATACATGGCTGAATCTTTAATTTTCAAAGGCAAACAAATAATATTAATACAATATCCACTGATTTAGCCATGTTTCCCTCTATATCTTATTTACCATTGATTCCAACTACATCTTGACAATTTCCAACCCACGGTTTTTAAATTAAAACATTTCCCCTAGATTCTTACCTTGAGGAATTTTTTCAAACATAGTAGGAAACCTACAAATTTTCCTCTACGAGTGAATTATTATCATATACATCATATATGTTGTGATATTATCTCTATATACCACTTTGTAATACCTCCAACCACCCATTGGGGTGAATTAGTATCTATGCAAATCTAAATTCCAATTTTTTCTTTAGGTTGGCCTACAATATACGAAATCTACTATGCTTCCTCATCACTCTACCAGGTCCAAATTATACCTTTAGGTACCCATCATAAATTAATAGGCATCTATATATGATTCTCCATGTTGGGTATGTGTTATATTATTTGCACGACTTATATGTGCCACAAATAAAGGGGGGTCCTAGGGGGTTTGTTTAGACCCCCCTGTTCAGGGGGTATGTAGGTCGGGCAAGAGTCCCCTTGCATGCAGTTTGGGGTAATGCCCAAAGAAATTTTTTCTGGCCAAATTTTTGAATCCATTTTTTGGTGATTTCTTGGCCCACTATTTTGCTGAAAGCAATTTTGTGGCGCATAGTGGATTTTCTCATGGTTTTGTATTTTTGGTTATGGAACTATAGTTGGATTGGAAGTTCATGTATGTCATGTGATATATATTATATTGTAATATTGTATAGAAAATATAATGAAAAAAATCTTGTTGGTTTTCATGGGTTTGGGTTTTTAGGATAAAATCTTCGTGTAAATTTGTGTGTTACGCATTGTATCTTTTCTATTTTATTAAGAATATTTTTGCAGCAATTAATTGTACAGGGTTAAAACTTACAATCCAATGCATTTATATGTAGTGCAATGTGTAACTATGATTCTATTAGAATTAATCATGTACTAGAAATATATAATAACAAACACATATTTACAATAAACACATCATAAGAAATATGAACATTAATTATAACATTTATCTTTAAATATAAGAACCAACTAGCTATAGACCTCAAATTTTCCACCCATTCATATACCTCACTATAACAAATCTCTCAATAGTGGGTCTCCCTTGAGCTTGCATTATGAATCCACTAGGGGAAGGCTCACCTAGAACCCATCACGGTCATGTGGTTAGCAAAAACAAGGTAACAAACTCCAATAGCCTTCAACCTATTGTCTATAATCACCCATCATCCTACACAACCCAAGGTAGTGCACCTCCTTCTTTGAACCCATAGTCCCTCAAGTTATGCCTCTACTCATCCAGGGTTTTAGTATGGGCCACTTAGGGAGTTTTAGAGCCCTGTGGCTCCAATAATTCCAACTTTCATTAAGAGTCTCAAAGTAATATCCAGGACTCACAACAGGGAACTGTTGTAGTCACTACAACACCACCCAAAATTTTGGGTCGATGCCAAATTTTGGTTCCCCCCCTTCTCCTTACCTCAAGCCATAAGGTTTATGATCATGTCTTGAATTAATTCGTCTCCACATGACTCAATTGCAATAAAACCCTCTCTATGCACCTAATCATTGGTGACACATATAACTTTTCCTCCTAGTATATTGATCTTAGGAATGTATTAGGGTTTTACAGGATTCATCACTTTAATGATGCATTGATAGTCTCATGTGACTTCGAATTTTATCCTTACATAATAGCTGTTGTAATTGGTAGAAACACCATGTACGGATGGAAAAGACTCCATTTTGGTTTCATTTTGTTAACTACATTAGGGTTTATGAGCATTCCACTCAACACTCTTGTAACCATATATTTTCAAAATGGAAGTCACATTTATGTTTTAACCTGATCATAGACCTCTATGGGTGTATTCTTATCACCATTACATTGCTATTGCATTGCATCAGTATATCATGATAAGACTCACTTGGCATCTTAACACACCTGGGTCACTAAGCTAATTCATATGTTTAAAGGCTAAATAGGCTTGTAGGAATGTTTGTGAATGCAAGGCTAGTGCATGATACATCACCATTTAGAGGGGCATTAGGAACATTTTACTTTTGCTTATTTAAAATTTCTATTAAGATACCTCTTGTCGCTTACGCTCACATTTTCAATTGTTATAATGCATTAAAGGTTCTAGCATTAAAATTGTAGAACATTATCATGTGAAGCACCCTTAAACTAATATGTTATAATATGATATGTAGGTCGGGTCATGGAGCATAAATTCATCAATTGTCATGATGGGGAGATCCAAAGAACGTGTTAGATGTAACATATGATCATAGGAGAAACACTTATCATGGACACCAAAGATCAAAAGAAATTTATATATATATTATATATATTATATATATATATATATATATATATAATATATATATTAATATTATTATATATATATATTATATTATATATATATATAATATATATATATATATATATATATATATATATATATATATGGGATGTACATATACAAGACAGTTGTTTTATACATTATGCATGGAAAGTAATTTATAAAAGCCCACATAATGTAAGGCAACATTAAACCCACCATTGATTAATTGACGAAAGATGGATAGCGTGAGTGAAAAGGACGTATGGGGGTTTAATATGATAATCACGTCAAACCCATGCATTGGACATTTGTTGGCTATTATTTGGTTTGACCCAGGTTTGATCTATATTGTGCACCAACAAAACCCTTAATCGTTGGCCCTTTCAGCAATCACCTACAAGAAGATCACAGTCTCACCCGAAGTGATTATGGAAGGATACTGAACCAGGATTTTGGAGCCTCATGATCTTCTGGTGCTATTGTGCTACTTGATCCCTTTCTTGGATCACCTACTCAAGCTTCTTCCAGAGTGTGGAGTATCAAGGAAGGTATGTTTCAATGGTTATTTTGGTATCTTTTCATTAGAACTTAAAAGCCTTTTGCATAGGAAATTTAGATAATGATAAAGATTTATAACGAAACACGAGAAATTAATGAAAAACATTGACAATCGTCATTTCTATGTGCAGGAGGGAGGAAAAACGGAAGGTGGCCATTCTAAAGGTAAAAACAAGGATGAGCTAACTGTTGTCCCTTTGACGGGAGACCGGAAGCAAACCAGATCAAAACGGATCAACCCAAGAAAGGACGCGGAGATACCAGCACGGAGTAGAAAAGGAAAGAAGTGATGCAGTATTAATGATTCTGCGAATCCCTCGGGATCTTAGATCTTAAGGGATCGCTATTTTATCTATTTTCTGTATCTAGATATCTCCGCCATCTTCCTTATAAAAGGGATAGCACTGTTGGCTACAGGGGGGGATCTTTTATGTAATTTCTTTTAAGAAAGATCGGGACTATGATCTTTATGTTCTGTTGAAGACTTGAGTTCCTGTAACTTTATTGCATGCCTTAATACAGACTTGTTCACTCTTTTATCTTTGAGCCTGGATCTATCTTAAGCGGTGTACCCCTGGAGGCTAAGGGCCCGACCTTGGAGGACACTTGCTATTGTACCATTACGCATGGTTTCCGTGTGGTTTGTTCATAGACGTAATCTGGTAATCTGTTGTGTTTTAAGAATATTCTATTACATGCTCTGTTATGATTAACTTGTCTCGTGTTCCTGAACTTTATATTGATGTTGTGTCATTTTACCAATTCTTTAAGTATTGATTAATATCTACAGGACACTGTCACTCTATTACATAATTCATCACGATTGTGTTTATCATTATAACAAGTTATCTTGAAAGGTTTGTTTCACATGATTATTGAATGTTACTATTCTTCATCGTGAGATGCAATCGTATGAGTTTATTCAGATTAATAACAGAAGCAAATTGAGTATGTTGTGTTTCTAAGGTTTTGATCGATAGTGTTGTTCCATCATATGTGTACATCTTTTAAGAATGAAGGATTGGTGTTTGATTGGAGTGATTAAATAGAATTACAGCTTAAGGAACTTGGTTATTACTTATTTCGACTGATGTTCTATTTCTGATTTGTTGTTCCATTTATTTGTTGTTCCATTTCAATTGTTGTTCCATTTCTAGATTGCTAATTTGTTGTGTCTTAAGGACAGTCTCAGGCTATAGTGAGTCCAGCATCTGCTACTTGGCTCCCAGACCTTTGATCTACTCCCATCAGCTATGAAAGGGATGTGTTATTGCCACCAATCCCTTGGCTGATGTGCTGTTCTATTTCATTGCTATTGCCTTTAGTTTCTGTTTCATTTCTATTCATTAAGAAAGGTCTCAGGCTGTAGTGAGCCCAGTATCTGCTATTTGGCTCCCAGACCTCTGATCTGTTCTCATCAGTTATGGAGAGGATGGGTTATTGCGACCGAACCTTTGGCTGATGCAATACTTGGTGTGATTTGGTCTTTCGAAGTCGTTTAGTTGTAGACTCGCGTTAATTTACTTTTGTAGCTTTTAAAATAGCTGTACTAGAAGCATTACTCTGGCAAGTGCTAAGCCTCAGACTGAGACACTCTTTGAAATAACTAGACGTTCCCGGATTGACATATTAATGTGAGGTAACTAGAGGTGAAAGAGACCCTTTTTATAGCTCTACATTTTGGCGCCGTTTCCGGGGAAAGAGTGTAGCCATTTGTCTTTTTCAGAGTAGTGTACGAACCTGCTAGGGAAGAATTGGGTTTTGAAAACGGAAGGTAAGAACCTACGTGCGGAGCATGTAAAAGCCCAGCTCCTTTGCCCGCTTTCTTGCAGATTTGCTGCTATCTGCTTAAAACTTAGTAGTTAAATTGAGTGCATGACTAAGCAGAAAAGCCAGAGAAAAATCCTAAACCATTACCAAAACCAAAAAAAGCTAAGGGACTGGTGACCCTTGGTCGATCAACATACATAGACGAAATCTATAAGAAAGCCGAATCTCAGCCTTCAGTAGGACCCAGGAAAGTTACTTCCAAACAGCCTACTAGTTCCCTTCAGGCCTCAGGCTCACCATCTGAAGCCTTTGCTGAGGTGCATAGTCAGACTGACGAATAGGACTTTCAAGAAATTGAAAATTCTATTCCAGAACAACTGCAGGAAGGGAATCTTGGTAATCTTTGTGAAGGATAAGGGGAAACAGGGGAAACTGGGGAGCCAAGATCTCCTCCTAAGATAACTCAGCCATTGAATAGCCCAGACAAGGGGAGCACGGTAAAAATTATTATTGAAGACACCCTATTCCCTGAGACAGAAATTCCAGATAGAGGAAGTGTTATTAAAACTGTTCCTGTTGAAAACATTCCTCCTCAACCTAGGAATACCCTCTTAGATATTCCAGAAGGTTATTGGCATATATTTGACCTAATGGCTCAAAATCCACCAAACACCCAGACCTCTACATTACAATACCCCATAGTGGATTCCACAGCAAATGCTCCTATGAAAGCAATCCCCCTTCAACACATTCCTAATTTCACGGACTTACATCAGAGGACCCTGATGCATTCTTATTCGAATTTGTTGTGCTATGCAGGGGATATGATTACACCACTGACCCCCATAAACTAAAATTGTTCCCCTCCACTTTGAAAGGGGCAGCTTTAAGATGGTTTATGGGATTAGGTGGTGGAGTTATAAATAACTGGGAACAAATGAAAGAATCTTTTCTAAAAAAATACCAAGATTACTGTAGGTCTAGAGAATTAAAAGATGAAATATTTCAGATGATAGCTAGACCAAATGAAACATTAGAGAAATACGTGGAACGTTTCCAGTATAATCTGCAAAGATCCCCTTATGCATTGTTGCCTTTGCCTACTAATGTGTTGAAAACAACATTAATAAGGGGCATGAAAGAACAGTGGATTGAAACATTAAACATTATGGTGAAAGGGGATATTTATCAGGAAATTTTTGCTGACATAATTGATCTATGTATTAGGAGTTCGAGAGGAAGTACATGAATCAAACCAGCAGAACATGATCGATTTGCACGAAAAAACAAAATTTCATCAAAAGGAGTAACACGTGTGGAAATTGGGAATTTATTTGAAAATTTTAAAACTGATATACTAGGAACACTGACTACACAATTGGACTTTTTGCAGGCTAAGCAGAAACAAATGGAGGCAGAACATAATTTGGCAATCTTCTACCCCAGGTGCAGGAAAAAGCATAGCCATAAGGAGTGCCCACTAGATACAGTTCAGACATGTGCCATTTGCACAAGGGATCACTCTATAGAAAGTTGTCCCTCATTACCTGGATTGAAAGAGGTATATAAGGAAGCAGAAGAAGAACCAGAGGCAGTATATCTACTCAACCAGCGTCGGCAGTGGTAGCCACGGCAAAATGGCATGTTTTCAGACCCAACCTCTTCTTTTCAGTATCCACAATACAATACTCAACAGTATAATGCATGGCAAAGTCAGTTTCAACCCCCATTTCCAAACTGGTCATCACAGTCGTATCCTTCTGCAAACCCATGGCTAAATCAAACAAGCCAATCTAGCTGGTTGAATCCTCCTTATCCCCCGCCATACTGGCAAAACCACCCATACCCACCACAATGGACTCCCCCCACTTCACAAAGCTCATCCTGGCAGTCTAACTAGCAGAGACCAACACAGCAGCCAGTAGGAAATATTCCTTTCCCTCAACCTACACTGCCAACTTTATAGCAAAACCCCCAATCTAATCTCAGACCCCAACTCCCAGCCCAGCCCAATCCCAATCCAAATAACAGACCAGTCCAAGCACTCCAAATTTTAGAAACACCTGAAGAAGGACCTGATCTGAGGGAGTGCAATGATCTGCAGCTAAGATCTGGGCGTATTATTCAAACAGAGGGAAATAAAATAGCTCAGATTGAAGACCAGTTACCTAGAGAACATCTGTCACAAGAAGAGTATGTAAATAAACAACAAATTCAGAATCAAGAAATTACATCATCTCCCCCATTCCCAGAACGTTTAGTCATACCTCGACCTATACAGCAACCTAATTTTGACATTCTGGGAGAATTACAAAATTTGTACATAAAAATTCCATTCCTTCAGGCCATTCAAGACATCCAGATATATGCTAAAACTATTAAGGAATTGTGCATAAAAAGACCGAGAAGGAATGTAATACATAATCCAAGAGTTCAAGTAGTCGGTACTTTATCTGACCTATTATCAGGAAAGGAAACACCTATTAAGTATGAAGACCCAGGAAACCCGATAGTAACTGTTCAAATTTATGGCCAAACCTTAACCAATGCCTTAGTTGATCTTGGAGCTGCAATCAATATATTGACAACTGCCACTTGCCAAAAGTTAGGTATTACATCTGCAGAACCCACTTCAACTTTGCTGGAATTGGTTAATCGATCTGTGGTTTGGCCACAAGGCATACTGCATGATGTCATGGTCTCGATTGATTCCTGGGAATACCCAACTGATTTTCTAATAATAAATCTTAAAACCTGACTAGATGGACATCCATTGATCTTAAGAAGACCTTGGCTCGCTACCGTTGATGCCTATATCGGCTGTCGGCAAGGAAACATGATCATAACCAAGGGGGCAGGTATCAAGAATTTAGTACTATATCCCCCAGCATAGCCAAGCATCACAATAGTTAAAACTAATAGGCACCCTGTATCATATCTTACTGACAACATTAGATCTCCATTAACTATACAAGAAGCACTAGAGTTCAAAGATCAAACAGAAGATGATGCCATCAGTAACTTTATTAGTCAAACTGAACTCACATCTCGTACCTAGTGTCATATGATAAAAGCAGCATTTGATAACGAAGTAGAGGAGGAACCTCTAAAAGATGTGCATAACCATACAATCCCTGTCACTTCAGTTGCACATAGTAAAATTGTGGAAATCGAACCTGGGAAGACCTTAAACATTAACGCCGACCTTACACCTGAACAAGAAAGAAAACTCATCCATATTTTGACAAAATATAAAGAGGCATTTACATGGGATTACCTTGATATGAAAGGAATTGATCCTCAATTGTGTACACACCACATCTACATAGAAAATGATGCAAAACCTGTTAGACAGCCTCAGAGAAGACTAAACCCTCA